>AFIR01000922.1:0-192174 GCA_000223685.2 Zymoseptoria pseudotritici STIR04_4.3.1
GTGTGGGCCATTTGAGCCGCTCTACGCAGGCCGTCGTAAACGTCACGCCGGCACTTGGCAAATTGTCCTTTTCCGTCTCGATGGTCTCCGCTCCGCTAGCAGAGAAAGTTGAGCTGGACAGCGATTACATTGAGGAATCGTAGGGCGATCATCCAGGTCATGAGGTTGCAGAACTGCAAGCTTTGGTGTATGATCTGCAAGCAGTGGGAGTAGGCACAAGGAAGATCATGGAACAATTACTCAGTGTCCATCCATTCAGGTATATAGTACACATATCCAAGGGATTCAGGTTATCAAAATCAAAATTGGTATCGAGCTGTGAAATCAGCCATAACGCCTCCAGCTCCTCGCTAAAACAGTATGCTCGCTGGTTCGACCAGGAAATCTTCATCAAGCATCAAGCACAAACTGCTGTGTCATTACACATCCCCACGAGGATGGTCTGGCAGTCCCCTCGCCTCAGTCCTCCCGAATGCACCTCGCGAGCCACTTTTCCCACCAATTTCGAAGTGTCAAGATCGTCTCCTTGCCATCGTCCCGCTTGTCCATGCCTGCTGGATCGCCAACCACTGCCGATGCGAGCCAGAAGACGGCTGCAACCCACGCGGCGACCATCATTCCGAGACTCGCAAATGGAGTGAGCAGTTGCACCATGACCAGAGTCCCAGCGCGGTAGCTTGTGTCTTCGTCGGCGTGCGGAGGTAGTGGTGTGTAAATCGACTTGAGCTGGAGGTTCAGCGCTGGTCCGGCGAGGCCACTCAATTGCTGTCCAAAAGACGGTCGCCGCGCGCAGAGGCGGACAGGCTGGGTGAGAGTAGTAAGAACCAGTGATATGATCGTCCAGATGGCGTTGAGGAATGACAGAACCACACATGGTCCTGACAGGAAGAGGAGAATCTTCAAAGCCTTCTGCTCTTGCAGCTCTGTGGACTCGTCGAACTCTTCGTCCTCCTCCACATACGCTATCCTTGCTGCACTTTGTCGTCGACTCTGCTGAGGTGTGCCTTGTGCGGAACTTGCGTGCCCCTTCTCGGGATCACCACCAGTACCATGCGCCTTCTTCGCTGCGGATTGTCTCGCGTGCCTGCTCTTTTCCAAGTCGATTGATGATATTTGTGTCATGGCCGAGCTTCCGCCCTCCGAGGACATGGAAGCTGTTTTCTGTGAGACAGCCGCTTGATCATCGTGCGTCCCACCATTCGACGGCCGATCGGTGTGGTGGTAGTATTGCTGTTTCTCGCTGTAGACCGATGATCGTTGCGCGACAGGACGAGGGATTGCAGGTAAGCCGGTCGGTTCGGTGCTCGGTGTCGCAAACGGGTCGTCCAGGCTGGCCCTGCTCCAACTGGGATGAGTTTGGTATGTGGACGCCAAGGTCGGTCTGCTCATGGTTGCAGTCCAGCCGAAGCAATGCGGAGCGCTATCTTGAGGACGTCGTTGAGAGGGCAGCAGACATCAATGGAGGGATGGGTCGAGATCGCAAATAGGTCATTACCCAGTGCCACCCGGGGCGGAGGCATCTCATAAGTACGACACGAGCGCTCGTCGCCGCGCCTTTGCATCCTTGACCCAAGACGAGCCAAGGCTTGAGCATGTACTTGGAGCTCCTTGGCGCCTGAGGTCCATGTTTGCCGATCCAAGTGGTTCCAAGGGCCCAAGAATCGGCGCGGCTGCGTCTATTGGCTGGTGCGAGACTTTGGTGATACGACTGCGTCCGCCGCGCCGCCGCGGTCATCGGCGGGATGGCGGTGGTGGTGTTGCTGTCAAGGCGGATGCTAGGCGGGCGGAGATCAGTTGTAAGGCCAAGTCGGAAAGCACAAGCAGGGATAGAACTATCGGGATTGCTCCCAAACCATCATCGACCGCTTTTTTCACATTTGATCCCGGGGTACACGGCAAACCCCTTGGCGGAGTTCTCGTTGAGTGACCAGAGTCACATGAGTACACATGATACAGCATATGCGCGTCGTCACTTTCTTGACTGTCTACGTCGGTATTGCTGCAGACATACCCTAGAGCCGCATGCTATGAGGTCCATCTAGCTACTGCAGCATCCACATATATCCACCTCGATCGACAATCGCTTCACAGAAATTTCTACCAAGACATGGCTGATGGATCCCATAGCGAAAGCTGCTCGATTGTGGCCGATCGAATGCCGTCTCGCCCATGAAAATCGATGACAGACACAGATCTATACGATCTTGAATCACCATTCCTCACTCTTTTCTCTCGCTCCATCGCCTGCCGCGAACCGATGTGACCGTACTCCACCCCAAGTCCCGTCAAGGTACGCATCCAGTGTGCGACAGCCAAGTCAAACGAGACCTTCGAATGACAAGGTGTAGAATCACTGCATGTTGCATTACTCTTCGGCATCAGCTTGGCCGCCCTTGGCAGCCTTGAGTTCATGTTTCCCACACGTGCGAAGGAAGGGTATGCGAGTATGGCATACATAACAGCATTGCTAGTTGTGGTATGATCTTTCCTGGCCATCTCCTTCCTGCTGGCCGTCTCGACGAGTACGTGGGAGACTTCGCTATTGGCACGACGTGAATGTCTGAAGCGGCGTGCTGGAAGTTCCGTCCGACGCCCGGTGCATCACCACTTGGCGTAGATCGGGCCGCTCTTGGGAGATTGAGTTGGCCCCCTCTCTCAGTGTTGTTCGGCCAAACTTGTCATGTTACACCCAAGATGTCGTCTCAGCATAGACATACCGCAGCCGAATCGTCGATTTCGGTGGCTTGAGGAGCATCGGAAGTCCTGGGCGGGTACAGGCGCGATGCTGCACGACAGGATGAACACGCCGCGTCGGTGTGTTCTGTAGCAGGAGAAACTCATATCGTGTTCTAGGCCACGGCAATGATCGAGAGGGTTGACGAGTCACAACAATGGTGCGTAAGGTATGAAAGGTGATCGGCCGCGAAGGAGCGACACACACACGACCATTGCATCGACCGGGCAAGCGAGATGTCTCGGCGGGGTTGGCTCCGGAAGCTTTGACCTCACGTTCTGTCTTCCTTTTCGTCGACGACACCAACTTCAACTTCCACATCACCACGCTCAACACGTCCGATGATCGCTTAAAGCGCGCACCCAACCCGAAACCATTCAACATGCGTTCGGCATGAATATTGCTCTCGCCTGAAGACATGGCGACGTCAAAGTCGACGAAGAAAGATCTTGCGGACCCGCGCGTCCAAGCCGTCCTAGGTTGGCAATGCGCTTCCCCCACATGGACGCACCCGACTCACCCGATGGTTCATCACAGACTGCGCAAATACAGCACGTACAATCCTGCAAGACCGTTCGACCCTTCCGACCGCCTTATTCGCGCAAATCGAATCATATGTCAAGCGGTCCCTACCGCATCTGAAGTCTGCAGCCATCGCAGACAAGTGTAGAGATTTCGACTTAGTAGGTATCGATCTGTGGAACTACTCTGCACATCTTCTCCACGAGAATGCCCTTGGCGACCCGCGGATCAAGGTCGTCAACGAGGTGCACACTGGTGTCGTCACCCGAGTGTTTGCGCTTCTACTTCTTGCAGCCGCCCATGCCGTTTCAAGCCGCCACAACACAGATGATCCGGGACCGAAGGTTCGTATCATGAAAGTGGCTTTACGAGCTTCTCGATTGTGCTTGGATCGAGAGGAGCTCGAGCTAGCTTCCATAGCTCTCCAAAGATGCTCTGACTTTATACCTGTTGAGTCTGCAGAAGACGTTCCTTTGATCCGAATTGCAAACAATCACACGAAAGATCGGGGTTGCTCTCACGATGACTTCGGAGCTCTCGTCAACGAGTACTACCTCCTCCGATTGCTGCATTCTTGGAAGTCTGATCGCCTAGACCTGGCAGATCATTTCTACTCCAAGATCTCACAACGAGCAGACTGCGCCGAAGCAGATATGACCGTGAAACAGGCTGATCTGATGTACGAGGTTGCGCGGTCTCTCGCGGAGACCGGACAGTCGGACATCGCCGTGAAGTGGTTTGAACGTGCCATCGCCACGTTGGACAGATGTGACGCTCAAGAAGTCACGCTGGACGTTGAGGAGTTGCGACTTTGTACTGGAGTTACATTCGGTAAGCCCGCCTCGACTGGCTCCTGTCACGGTTTGCTGACCATATACAGTCGAACTGCTAGTCTCGGATGAGCGAGACGTCTCCCACCAACGTGCCTGGGAAATCCTCGAGCAACTGGAAGCCACCCACGGACTCTACAATCGTGTCGCAGTCCAGGCCACGCGTTTCAGGATTCTAGCCGCGCAACGGCAAATCGATGAAGAGCTGATACTCCAAAGTCTTCTTCGCATCGTCAAAATGACTGTGCTAACGGAGAGTTCTTTCAAAATGTGAGCAAGCCCGCTCCACCATTTGTGCAATTTTGCTGAGTCTGAGTGATCTAGAGCGATGAAGGTGTTGCGACAGGCGTCGAAGGTGGCCTCGCCATCGTCGTTGACCGCGCTGGCAGAACTCATTCACACAAGACTGCTCCCAGAGCTGCGAGATACGCACGAAAAGGACAGTACGATACAGTGCTGGCTGGAAAAAGCAACGGTTGCATACATTTTGTGCGCAAAATCACCAGCTTCGACGCCACAAGAGATATCGGCTGTAGGGATACGAGAACTGCTCGACCGCATCAAGAGTGAGATTCCGGCACTTTGTTTCACGGGAAAAGCCACGCACGCTGCGCAGACTTTGATCTGGCAAGCTGCCACAGGACCTAACACCGGAGAGTGGCTACGTTTGCTCAGACATCCGGTATTCGACAACGCTGGTCACATGAACAAGGCTCGAGTCGGCAGGTACGTACCTGATCAGACCCTGTACAATGTTGCAATACTCACTGCTTCTCGACAGGAAATTGATGCGCCATGCAATGGACCATGAAGATTTCTCCGCCGCTCGCGAAGCGTTCTTTCAAATGCCCAAGTCTACGCAGGACGAAAGCATCACACGATATCTGGCCTTCAAACTCGCACTTCAGTCACAAGACGACGAACTAGCGATGGACAGCCTGAAAGTCGTGGCAAGAAAGGCAGACAATGATCCCACATACCTGTACGCATGCGTAATTGAAGCTCAGAAGTCCTCGATGCGGCATATGGGTGTCGCCGCTCTGCAGGCAATCGTTGGAAAGCGACCTCAAGGCGTGAATCTCACTGCTTTGCTGCGTTGCACGGCAAGATTGCTTATGACAGAGCTTGACGAACCGGGCCAGAACCTGGACGAAGTGGCTCTGCAAGTGATTGAAATCTTTGAGAATGCCGTTCGCTCGGTGGACGAGCTACGAAAGCTCTCCAAGGATTCCTGGAGAACGGAAGTCCAGTGGTGGAGTAAGAATGCGTACAACCTCGGCGTTCGTCTCTGCACAGACATTAGACCGGAGTCGACGGTCCGCCTGTTGGAGACATGCACCTCCTTCATGGACAACTATCCCAAGGAAGATGCTGCAGACCTTGAGGATGACATCGAAAACCGCCGGATGCTCTGTGCCTATCTGGCAACGACAGCTTTGGTCGCCCTTGGACGCTCAGATAGTGAGGACGACGAATACACTCTCCAAGGCTACCTGCATGCCCAGAAGCATATCAAGACCTTCAAAAAGCTCCATGCGAAGCTTATACGCACAATGCACGGAGACACAGCAGTGCAACACGAGCAACGCCACTTCTCCGTGCTCAAATTTGAGCTTGAATGCATCCTCAGACTCCGCCAATGGCACAACCTCGAGGTCGCCTTGCAAGCCTGTCTCAACTCCAACATCGACGAGCATTGGGACACTCTTGCAGACATCGTCATCATCATCCATGATCAGCTCGATACTCACAGCCTCGGCTCCGAAACTGACACTCTGATCCGCGATGTCCTCCAACGCGCGGTCGACCATTGCTGGAAAGCTCAGTACGATATTGTAAAGATCGCCCGCTGGCTGCGCTTCGCCTTCACTCTCTGTCTCGATCACATACAGGACGATTTCAGCTACAAGCTCTTACTGCAAGCTGCGACTATCGCGGAGAAGGCTCGTTCTCCCGATCAACCCTCGCAAGACCTCTACCCAGATGCGGAGTTGCAATGGCTCGCTACTACGGGCTTCAATCATGCGGTAGACTTGATTGCAGTGGAGAATCATACAGAGGCGACCAAGTGGATGGAAGGCGCGTTGGAGTTGGCAAGGTGGGTGATGGACGAGGGGGCGCTGCATGCGCTGTTTACGGAGAAGAGGAGACTGGCTGATGAGCGCGCGGCGAACACACGTGCGTGATGGGATGATAAGGCGTGGTCTTGTCAGCATTGACACCGAGCAGTGACCTTACCAGGCTGGTAACCACCAAGCGACAAGCATAATAATGTACGAGAAAAGGCCGTGAATGAGTAAAATAATCCAAATCGAACCTGCCTGGTTTGAGGCGGTAGGGTATCATAAAGAACACTCTTATTTCCAAGCCGCCCTCCTTTCTCTCGGACCACCTTCATTCAGACCGCCACCATCGTCGCCGGCACATCCCTCTGCACCTCCCTCTGCGGCTGCGCAACACTTTCCGCCCAAGCCTTCCAATCTAACCATTCCTCCTTCCTCCTCTCGACTTGCCACCTGCTGCTCTCCTTCGCCGGCCTCCACGCAAGTTTGTTCTCCGGAATCTTCGTGAGATCCACGGGAGATGGCATCGTCGCGAGTGCCAGCATCTGCTCGACGACCTTCGAGCCCACCACAGAGCGCTGCTGCCCACACTGAGCCTTGACGGACGGCACAAGCGGTTCGAAGATCCATTTGTGTGCCTTTGCAATATTGGCAGGACTATTAGGCGCCGGTTGGCGTAAACGAATGTTGTCTTCGCGGAGGAATCGAATTGCGCTCTCCATTCCTGCAGCCTTCCATTCGTCACGCTTGATCTTGAACCTCGTTCCCGCACCCATGGCATCGTCATCGATTTCAACCGATTTGCCGGACTTGGAGCGTTCGTCTGCGAGGCGAGACATCTCTTCGCGGGCGCGGGCGATGTCCTGCTGAGCTTCGTGTCGGGCAAGCGCGATGTCTTTCTTGGCTTTGCTCTCGCTTTCTTTGGCTTCGCGAAGAGCGCGCTCGAGTTCGGCGATCTTAGCGGTCCGCTTGCCCGCGTCCCTATAGCGAGCTTCAAGCGTTTCGATCTTGATGCTCTGCTCATCAAGCTCCCGTTCTTTTTGTTTGATGATGATGTCGCGTTCGCGGACGATTTCGAGAGTTCGCATGAGTTCGGCTTCGGTGTCGATGGATGTGATCTTGGTACGTTTTAAATCATCGGCGCGCGCGACCCAAGGCTCTGGTGCTCGCTCGAACTCGACGGTGTTGTCGAGATCGGTCGGCAGAGTGGAAAGGTCGCTGAGTTGACTGCTCAGCTCGCGAAGTTGACCATTCAACGTCACGTATGGGCCGGCTTCTGCGTCAGATGTGGAAAAGACCTTGTTTGCTACTCGCGCCAGGATAGATGCCACTTCGGACATCGTGAATGGCTCAGCTCTACCCTCCTCGCCGAACAATTCTTGAAGAGCTGTACCCGACTCGCACGCAAATGCTACCACGGCAGCAGCGATCGACGCGGCGCCCTCGAAACTGTCGAAGAGGGAAGACTCCAAAGCCAAAGAGCTAAGCTTCAACTCGACCAATGCGCGGTGAGTCTTGGAGGAGATCACCTTGGCATTTCGAACTTGCTCAATGATCGACTTGAGTCTGGTCAAGAGAAGAGCGATCTCCGAGGCGGTTTCGTCGTCAACCTCTGCGTCCTCGCCGGGTGCATCCGACAAGTTGCTTTCCAGTAGTGTTCTGGTCACAGTTAGAGCCGAGGTAGCACTCTCCAGGTGACTCTGGACAAGCATGGTTTTCATAATCAGCTTGTCGGCATGGTCTGGCAAGCCGTCAGAGATGTGCAGACTAGACAAATGCGTCATGACCTCAATTGAGCGACCAAGGCGGACTGTCATATCGCTCTCTTTCAATTCGTCGCGTCGCAAGGCATCCACATAGTCGTTGAGCGTGCGCTCCACGACCTCCAACTCGAACAGCGCACTGCCGTACTGCGCAAAGGCATGTGGGCTGCAACTGCTGATAGAAGTGACAAAGCGCTCAGACATGCCGCCGATCCAGGTCAGCTTATCCAAGGCATCGCAAGCAGCGAACACCTCCTCATCTTGGCCTCTCGTTCCGAACGAAGCAATGCGCTCTTTGACGAAAGTCTGAACGAGATTTGCCTTGAATCCAATGCGTTTGAAACGAAGCAGCGCCAGTACACTGTCCCTCTCTGCCTTGAAACTTTCCGGCAGGAACAGCTGAACGATTGCCAGGTGTTCCGAGGCCTGCTCGGCATCCAGCTTACGAAGCTCCAGGTCGATTTGCTTGACTTGTGTTTTGGCAGCGCTAGACTGAAGCTTGGTATTCAGGTCCATCATGGCTCTTGATTTGCTCGATAGCTGCGAAGCTTCCGCCTCCGTGATCTGTTTGCTGGCCTGCAGATCCTGGAGGTCGCCCGTCAATTGCGTGACCAACTCGCGGAAGCGATTGATGTTGAAGTCTGCTTGATCTAGTGCCGCTTGTTGCTGCTTGGACGTGCGCTCACGATCCATCAACAAGCTGTCTTTGAAGTCAAGCTCTTCTTGAAGTTGTTTCTCTGTCTCCACATGGTTGATCTCGAGCTCATCGTTGATCTCCCGAAGACTCTCTAGATCTTCGATCACAGCACGGAGCTCATTAAGCTTATTCCGGAGCGTCTCGTTGTCTTCCGCCATTGTCTCAATCATTTCCTCGGCTCCTTGAGCTACCTCAAGCTGCTGTCGAAGATCTTCTGTATCGGACTGGCTTCGCAGCAATTTCTCCTTCGTCTCCTCGAACTGAATCTTTGCCTCGTCCGCCTCCTTCACGCGCTCCTGAAGCCCATCGATTTGATCCTTCAATTCCGCCTCCTTGTCCTGCGTGATATCACGCAAACGAATCAAGGCGTCCTTGAGCCGCTCGTTCGTCCTCACAAGCTGTAGATAACCCGTGCTGGAACGTTCCTCTGAGCTCATCTCCTTGGTGTATTCGCTGTTCTCCTCCTTCAAAATTTCCAGCTCCAATACAAGCTCTTCATTCTTCTCTCGCAAAGCTTCCAATTCGTCCTTGTGATTCGCCGATTCCTCTTGAGCGAGCTCACGATCCATGATCGCACTTTCCATATCGACTTCATGCTGTGCCTTGAGATCATCGATCGCCACAATGCGCTCCTCGTACTCAGCCAGGTCCCGCTTGAGCTTCTCCAACTCCTGCTGCTGTGGCCGGTACTTCGTTTGCAGCTTCTCTATCACGGCTTGGTATTTGTCCCGCTCTGCGACTGCCTGCTCCAACTGTTGCTTAACCTCGCGGTCTTCCATACGTTTGCGCTCCAAAACCTTCAGCTTGGCTTCCAGCTCTTCGATCTGCCGCGTGGACGCTGCCGTACTGCGAATCGTTCGCTGAGAGTGGATAGAGGCGGCAGCTGGGGACGACGGTCTTCGTGCTCTCGAGACCGGCTCCGGAGGTGGTGGTGGCATTGATGGCGGTGCAAAGTTGGGCGGAGCCTCGTCTTCTCCATCGTCGGTTGTGGCAGTTTGACTGACTGCAGAAGAGCTCGCGCTTTCGCGCTGAGACGTGCGCTCGCTGGAGACATCACGAATCGGCCTTTCTGCTGTCGGCTGTAATCGGTCGCGAAGGGGAGATCGAGCAGGAGGCGGGCCGCGAGCTAATCCCCCGCGAGTGTATGACGCGGCAGAGGTCGGGCCAGCTGCGAGTGAGGGCCTGGAAGTTCGGGCGGACGCACTCGCGGATGCCGGTGGCAATGTTGAGGTTCTCCGACTGCCGGGAAGAATAGTCGACGACGGCTTCGCAGCTGCTCCTTTGATTGGAGGTCGCTTAACGCCAGTTGGAGGAGTGCTGGTCCTCGAGGTGGATGCGCTGGAGATCCGGTTTATACCCAATTGCTTCGTAGGTGACTTCGCCGGCGATCGTATGCCGCTTGCAACTCTACTGGCTGGTGTCGGGGTGCCTGCTACCGTGCTGGTTCGCCTCGCCGCCGCCTCCTCCCGTAGTGTCTGTCGCCGTGCACCGTTTGCGGGGTCTTGAATGCTGCTCGGCCGCGCCCTCACGAGTGCGCCATTATTCGCTGCTTTGGGCTTCGGTGTCGGCTCCTCAATCACACGGCTGATTCCGCTCGCTCGACAGAAGATGCCATACTTCGGCGCGCAGTCGAAGTAGCGTTGTCCCTGTACTGATCCATCGTTCTTGCCCGTGGGCTCCTCGAGCTCCACGCCTATCCAATCGCCTGTTTGAAATGCAGTCGGGCCTGCGAATCGGATCGTGCCAGCTTTGCCATCGTTCAGTTCGATCCGCTGTCCCGCGGCGAACGCCATCGGCTTGTGTATCGCAGTCGCTGATAGTCTTTACGTTCCAGAGTGCGGTCAAGGTTCCAAGCGTCTCGTTCGTAATTTGTGGAAGGTTGTACTGTCTTTGAAGGTGTGCACTGAAGTGAAGTTAGAAGTTGTCAATACGGAGCTGGAAGACGCGCCAAAGTTTTGGACGTCACATCGTCACGCGAAGCTTGCCCTCTCACTGGCATCTGACAATCATATAGCAGCATTACGGAGATCGACTATCAAGTTGGAACAATTGGGTATGAAGTACAAAACTAACTACTGCTGGAGACAAGACCATTGCTTTGACGTATGCAACAAGCTTTTCCTTCCGCTTTCCACCATTTCCACGCAAAGGGACAATATCAGCGCAATTCCATGCCAACATGAACGGTCTCCGGATTTGAGCGACCAATGGAGTCCGCTTCTCGCACCAAATGGAAAGCCATTGATGATTGCTGATAGGAAAGACCATCCAGACCTTGTCGCCATAGAACTGTAGCCCAAGAAGCACGAGCTTGGCGTTCGGACTACAACATCAACGTTGCAAGACATGTCATCTTTTCATCGCTCTTGTCCTGAGAGCATCACAAAGCGAGGCGTGTGTCAACGTAATCGCGTGTCAATCCCTGGCCCGAGGAAAGCCTCACCTCGACGGCAGGCTGGTGTCATGAACGGCGAGTCAAGTGCATGCGTAACCAACTTGGACATCATCGAAGAAGACGCGTCGATGCTGTGCATTCGAGCCATGAGCCAGGAGCATTCCAGTCACACCATCATCTCAAGATCGATTGTCACGCAATGTTCGGCACTTCGCACGGGGCTTACTGGCCGCCTGGTGGCTGCTGCTGCTGTTGCTGCTGCTGGGCCATTTGCGAAGCGAACCACTGAGCATACCACTGCTGGGCGGCATACGGATCTTGTTGGTCACTTGACGTCGCTCCGGGTTGCTGTGTCAACTGTTGCAGGGCTTGCGGCAGCTGGAATGCCTGAGCCTGCGGTTGAGCTCCGTACTGTCCATAACCTGGCATCGCTGGCGGAGCCTGCTGTTGTGAGTATGCGTTGTACTGCGATGGTCCTTGGTCACGTCCTGGACCTGGGTCGCGGCCCGAGGCGGCGTCACGTTCGCGAACAGTTTCGACCTTCTCCCAGATCACCTTCTCGGCCTCTGCCATCGCGCTCGCACTACCTGCGAGGTCGATCTCACGGTAAATGTCCGGTGGCTTGGGCTGGTTCACGTTGATCTTGCAGCCCGTGGTCCGCTGCATGTCCTTGATGGTCTCACCACCTTTGCCTATGATCATTCCGACCGCCTGAGACGGCACGCTGATCGTCTTCTCGATGTGATCTCGACCTCCACCTCCACCGCCACGCTGAGAGCTGTTGTTGTCATATCCGCGGTCACGTCCGGCTGGTGGCATGGAAGATCCTCCGCCTCCGCGTGCCTGGTTGTCACGGCTGTCGCTCTCCACGATTTCAAGAATCATTTCCTTGGCTGTGGCAGTGGCCCGCTCACTGCCTATCAGGTTGACAGGTCGCAAGCCGTTCACACTCTTATTCTCGCCGACGATGTTGACATGGCATCCACTCCGCTCTTGCAAGTCCTTGATGGTCTCTCCACCGCGGCCAATAATCAAGCCCACAGTCTTGTCAGGCACCATGATTTGAGTGCTTGCCTCGCCCTCGCGCAATGCCGGGAGATTGACCTTGGCTCTTCCTGGCATGCCTGCGGTGTATGCGCCCTTCTCGGGCTGCGATGGTGTGCCTCCATTCTCCTCGATGATGCTGAAAATGGCGGCTTTGGCGCTTTCTCTTGCGCGCAATGGCCCTGAAATTGTACAATCGCGCTCCACAACATGCGAGCCCTGTGCTTGAAGGAATTGTACACGCGCTCCACTCTCTGACTCGACCTTGCGCAGGTTCTCTCCGTTCCTGCCGATGATCAGACCGACCAGTGCAGACTTCACCTGAATGGTCTCCGTCTCGCCGTCGTTTGAGCGGTATCCTTGGGGTGGGTCGCGTGATCCACGAACATTGCGATCGTTAGAGGGCGAGCGCCTGAAGTTGCCGCGGCGTGGGTCTTCACGGCGCTCGTCGCGGTATGGGTTCGAGTTGTAGTTGTCGCGTCGAGGTGGAGAACGGGATCGTGATCGCGAGCGACGTCCTCCGCGCCCAGCTAAGCGTGGATCTTCGCGTTGAGCTGAGGAATTGTTGTCAGTCGTGTGTTTGTCGGTGTCTTGATGTACCGTGCCAATCTCACCTGCTTGCCTCGAGTCGTACGAAGAGAGTCCGCGGTTCTCTGCAATGTGTCGCGCCTTCGCGATGGCATCCGCAATGCTGACAGATCCGCTGTTGACAGGCTTGATGCCGCTCAGATCGACGCTGCCGGTGCTCGACGGTTGTGGGAGGTATGAGGCTGGGGGTGCGCTTGAAGGCTGACCGGGCATCATGCCCGGAGGGTATCCTGGCGGCGGCTGATGCGGTGGTGGCTGATGCTGCGGTGCGCCGGCCTGAGGAGTGCCATTGGGTTGCGATTGCGCTGAGTGGTATTAGAAGGAGAAATTGCGCGTGGACGAAGCCTTTGTGTCTTACCGAGCGCAGCGAGAATCTGCGAGATGTCTGGTTGCGCCATGATCGGCGCGTGTCGCGGTGGAAGCGTTCGAGTGCGGTGCGTAGTGGAGAGCTTCGACGGTGTCCGTTTCGATGTGTTGTTGACAAAGTGAAGAGGAAAAGAACGAAGTGACCAAGTTTGTGGAAGCAGCAATGAAAGCGTTGTGCAGAATCCAAAGTCAGCTAGTGTGAAGACCGTGCCTTTTGGTCCGTGCGTTTTACAGCCTTGTGATTCGTTCTGGTCAGACAAATGTCAAGACACCAAACATGACAGAGAACAAAGCCATAATAATCGGAGTGTCGGGAATTTCGTCCTCAGGCAAGACGACATTAGCCCGGATACTGCGAGACATCTTCCCGCGAACCTGGATACTTCACGAAGATGACTTTTACAAGACGGATCAAGATATTCCCATAACTGACGGGATCGCGAATTGGGACTGTCTGGACGCCATTGATCTACCGGCCTTCGAAGCGGCACTCTCGTACATTCGACAACATGGCATGTCGCCGCCAAGCTTTCAATCAAAGGAGGATTCCAATTCCATTGGCAAAGTTGACGTAGACAAGGTCTTGATTGATGACCTGAAGTGGAAAGCAAGCAAGTGGATGTTCGCGGATACGCCGCCCATCTGCATCATCGATGGCTTCTTGTTGTACTCCGAGAACATGAAGGTGATCAGAGATCAGTTCGACATCAAGCTGTTCTTGCGGACAGACTACGCCACGGCAAAGGCCCGACGAGAGGCAAGGAAAGGCTATGTAACGCTAGAGGGCTTCTGGGAAGATCCACCCGGGTACGTGGACAGGATAGTGTGGCCGGAGTATGCCAAGGAGCACGCTTTCTTGTTCAAGGATGGCAACGTTGAAGGACATCTGGATGAGGAGCAGCTCAAAAAGCTCAACATCCAAGCCATGCCTGCAAACGCGCAGGGCAACATGACAGCGTGCGTGCAGTGGGCCTTTGATGTCCTAGACCACGCACTGGACGAACTCACTATGCCGAAGGATTGAGATACAAGATCATACATCTCGACACCTAGATACCAAACGTCCGCCAAGCGCCAGAGGGTATTGCGCTATGATATCGAGGCCGCTGCGTCTGCCACTGCAACTCTTGCTATCTTCTTCAACTCGACCTTGTGCTCAATCTCGCGGAACTTCTCCATGTTGCCCAAGCCTTCCTTCGTCTCGATGGACAATGTGTCGTAGCCTTGCTTGATGACTTTGTTGACTTCTGCCGGCGTCAGATGAGTGACTTTACTCTTTTGCTCCTGAATCAACTCTTCGTAGTGCTTGGAGATACCAATCAGAGTATTGATGGGCCGCTTAGCATCTGGCTTCCCAAGCTGATAGATATCTCGGAACTTGATCAGAGCCTCGCCAGACTCTACCAGCTTGTAGAATAGGTCGTCGTACGACGATGCGTCGGGCAGGAATGTCTCACCACTTGTCAGAGCAATGGTGAGAATGTCGACGAGTTGCTCTGCCATTTGCGTCATTCCTGACAAATTCTTCAGATCGTCAGCGTATGTAGTCAGGAACCGGACGAACGATAGTAGGGATCGCCATAGCTCTGCCCAGTGGTACGCTAGCTTCGTGCGAGACCTTGCCAGGTGCGACAGAACGCGCGACAGTACGATCAAACTCTGGTGGTAGAACTTGACATCGAGCCGCTTTCGTAGGTTATGGTTCAGGCCGTCTACCATGAGATCAATGATGGTCACAGTATAAGGCCGTTCACCTTTCGGCAGAGGTAGCAGTGGAGACCGCTGTCGACACAATCGTACAGGTGCAGTCGTCTCGTTGAGCGATTTCGCTATCGTGGCATCTTCGACCAGGATAGTGAGGATGAGCAAGGTGAGGTAAGCGTAGAGTGATGCCCGAGAGCTTCTATGAGCATGTTGGTAGAGATAGGACGTGAAGGATAAAAGGCTGCTGAAAGGTGCTGGCTGTCCCATCTCGGTTGAGGGTAAGCTGATGAGGTGATGGCAGAAGAGCTTATTCGCAAGGGTAAAGTCGTAGAGCGTAAGCAAGGTGGCCGCCTCGTGCCCGGGTCTGAGATGTCAGCAAGTTGCGACCCAATGTTCGCAGCACGACTTACTGCTCCGAGAACAATGCCCTCTGTTGATCCTCTGTCAACACTGGCGCAGCAGGTTTGGTACCAGCTAGGGAGCCGAGTCCTACATAGGACAGTGTGCCGCCGATGGTCCATGTGCTTGGCGTGTCGTCTAGGATGGCAACGTAGCGCTCCCGTAGGAGAGTACTCGTCCACGCCAGGCTTTGTACCACTTTTGTCATAGTCTCCTCATTGACAAAGTCGGCGAATCGTACTCGGTACTGGTTGTGTATCTCGAATTTGTTGTAGTTGGCAAGTAATCCCGTGAGGAGTAGAGGTTCGGATGCTTGGAGTGGGCTTTCGAGCTGGTGAACCAGCTGCTCAAATGTCAGATCAGTCCTGTTTGGGGTCAAAGGATATCGACGTACCTTCATCAGCGCTGGAAAGAAGTCTCGATTGACAAAGTAGGACACCAAGGCTGTTTGGTAGCCGCCGGACACAACAGATGTCGCTGTTTGGACGGCTTTTTGACGCAGCTCAGCTGTTGCTATATTAGCACATCATCACAGAGAGGGTCTGGCTTGATGTGACGGACTTGATCTCCCATCCTTGACCGCGTGATCGAGCGTGTCGACCAGATCATAGAAGACAGCGTCGACATTGTCGATGCCTGCAAGAACTTCAATGATGTCCGAACTTGCGTTGTTGAACTTCTTGCTCATCACTCGTTGGAAAAACACTGTCAAGGTCTGAGTTATGAGCTGATGTGCGGGTAGCGCTGTCGAGCGGAGGACGTACATCAAGAGCATGTTCATCGGCTGGGCCTTTTCCGGCCTTGACCGCTGCGAGTGCTTGGACAAGTATTTGCTGCGGAGTATGCTGGCAAAATCTTCAGCATTCTGTCTGATCTTCAAACGCGGCTGCTCAGCCATACCTGCAGATGAAGCAAGAAATCCGCATCGGTGTTGTCTAGAATCTCTCGGAGGGCAACGAGATCAGGCTTGAGGATGAACAAGGTACTCCAGAACCCGTCATCTTTCTCGTCTTCATCGATTTCCTGGGCATTGTCAGTCGAAAGTCATGATGTTGCTGAGGATACAAACTGGTTCGCACCCGAAAGAGATCCCGGTATAGCCCTACGACCTTGGGCTCAAAAGTTTCCGGTCTTGTCTGCTGCGTAAGAGGAGAGTCCATGTTTCGAGCGGAAACATCTGGCCTGTGGGTATGGTGATCTTCTGGTCCTGATCTCTTGTCGAGTGCGATTTCCAGTGTTCTGCCAGCCAGAACACTAAATATATTGCCAGCTGTGATCAGGAGCTGACTTGACCAGGGCAATGCCCTGGTTGGAAGCAGGAGATCGGCATCGTTACGGACCAGCCCGAGAACTGGCGGGCCGTTCCTTCTTCATGCAGGTGGTTGGTTGCGGCGACGTCATGCTTCGGACGTCGATGTTGCCGCAGTCAATCGAAGGATCCATGCACATACAAGTCTTTCCTGAAAAGAATACCCCAAATTCAGATGTTCTCCAAAGTACCCGGCCTATCGGCCTTCTCGAAGGAACAACATGAGCAACCTGCCGAGGAAGAGGGCGAGTCGCTCACCACTGTACTCAAAACACCAGGACAACGGGGTGACTTGACCCTTCTGATTGCCGACTGCACAGAAGCTATGCGACAGGGTATTCTGGACGTTTTCGACGCCAACGAAACGGGTGCTACAACGACTCTGATATCAGAGTCTGACGACCTGCTGGTGTCAACGGAGCCAACAAAGGCTGAGGCTGCTGACAAGGAGAAGCTGAGTCGAGAGCTTGCGCAACGGGAGAAGGAATTGAGTGCCTCACATATGCAAGAACTGAAAGAAGCTGCCTTGAAGCACTTTGACGAATGGCGCAGCAATGTGATTCAACGAGTTGGTGAAGTTGTGAACTCACGGGAGGAGGCGCAAGAGCAGAAGGCGAACGCAACGAGCAAGAAGGAGCCGTCTGAACCTGCAGGGTCACCACCCATCAAGTTTCGCGAGGGCTTTAACTACGACGAGGGCGTTCGAAAAGCTATGGAAGCTCTGTACCCGCCCATGCCTAATCTGCTGTCCCAATTGCCAGAAGCACAGCGAGCCCTGATCTTACACTCCGTCCTACTCCTACTCTTAAGCCTGGAGCACTACCGGGCCGAATCTCGAGTGCTTCTGCTCCGCCTCACTACAAGTCTTGGCCTTTCGCCTGATTTCCTGGGCGAAAATGAGAGCAAGGTAGCCCGTGTGCTGCTGGCTGCGGCTGAGAACATGAACGCCGACGATGAGACCAAGAAGAAGGCCGAGGAGAATCAGGGAAGCCGGAAGTGGAAGGTCGGTTTAGCCACAGTGGCAGGGGCGGCACTAATCGGTGTCACCGGAGGACTTGCAGCTCCCTTGCTCGCAGCTGGCGTAGGATCCGTCATGGGCGGCCTTGGCCTAGGTACTACAGTCGCTGCCGGCTATTTGGGAACTCTTGCGGGCAGCGGTGTCCTTGTTGGAGGCTTGTTTGGTGCCTATGGAGGGAGGATGACCGGAAAGATGATGGACGAATACGCACGCGAGGTCGAAGACTTCGCCTTCCAGCCAGTGAGGACTTACCATAAACCGAGGAAGATTGAAAAGGAGTTTCGAAGACTTAGGGTCGCGATCGGGATCAGCGGCTGGCTCACCGATGCAGACGAGGTTGTCCAGCCGTGGAAAGTGATCGGGCCACAGCTAGAAGCTTTTGCACTGCGATGGGAGCTCAAGGCTTTGCTGAATCTTGGCAACTCGCTGACAACGATGATTAAATCGGCAGCATGGGGCGCTGCTAAGAAGGAGATCATCAAGCGCACGGTTTTCGGAGCATTGATGGCCGGACTATGGCCACTCGGTCTCCTCAAGGTCTCCAGAGTCCTCGACAACCCTTTCGGCGTCGCCAACTCTCGCGCACACAAAGCAGGTCAGGTGCTCGCCGATGCCATCATCAACAAAGCTCAGGGAGAGCGACCTCTCACGCTTGTGGGCTACAGTCTGGGTGCCAAGGTCATCTTTTCATGTCTGCAAACACTGGCTGAGCGAAAAGCTTTTGGTCTCGTCGAGAGTGTCGTTCTAATCGGAACGCCAGCATCCACCACTGCCGCGGAGTGGAGACTCGCCAGAAGCGTCGTATCTGGACGGCTGGTCAACGTCTTCAGCACGAACGATTACATTCTTGGCTTCCTCTATCGCACTCACAGCATCCAGTACGGTGTCGCTGGCTTGCAAGCAATTCAGAACGTCAAGGGCATCGAGAACGTCGATGTGAGCGACTTCGTCAGCGGACACACCCAGTATCGTTTCCTCACTGGCCGCATTCTGAATCAAATCGGGTTCGAAGATGTCGACGTGGAAGCCATGGCCGAAGAAGAAAAAGCACTTCGAGAACAGGAGGCCAAGGATGAGAAAGATCGCACCGACAATGAGCTCGCAGAGGGAGCTCAAAGTCTCTCAACGAACGATGAGGGCACTACTCCGGATGATGACAAGTACGTGCAAGGTCTCGAGAAGGAAATCGCCAAGAAGAACGAGAACTCCTACCTTGCGTGGACCAAGCAATCCATGGCAGCAGCAGGCTCGTCTGCATCGTCTGCATTTGACAGTGCCAGGAACATGATGGGATTTGGGCGGGGAGCTCCAATACAACAAGGCAATCAACAGACGCCAGCACCGCAAAGTGCGTTCGGAGAGAAGTCGCCAGAGAAGTTGGCATGAAGGTCGACAGGCTTGAGGGTTTAGACGAAGCAACGAAGCATGTATACATGGGCTACAGTACAATAAGTGAACGAGACACGAATAGGAGAAACCACGAACCATGGTTGTTGGTATGTAATAAACCGTAAGGCTATTCCAGAATACACCACTTCTAACTGTATGCAAGAAATGATGGCGGCAGCTTCCCTTCCTTGCAGAAGATGCAGGTGCACAACACCTTCACTTACACCGACCGAGCGCCTGTATCAAATTGATCGACACTCACTCGGCAGCGGACCACATCACCCGACATCACTCAACAACATCCTTTCGCCCGCAGCCAGCATCGCCATAACCATCGCGCCCACACCTCCCTCAGTCTACACCACAGACCTCCATCGCACAGCGCAACGAAAACATTTTGCAGCACCAATATTCGCCATCCCGCCTCAGACAAAACACCATACTCCAGAGAACACCCCAGATCCCGGATATGCCACCCCATCACTCTCCAACCTCCACCATCCTCTCCTATCAACGCGCCGAAACCTTTACCGACCAGCGCTTCCACCTCTCCCCTACCAGGACCCGGGACTTCGCCACCATTCGCCCCTGGCTCGGTGGTTCCCCCGAATGCATCGTTCCTTCACCTTTGACCTTACCACCGTCCATTCACCACCACCCGACGCTGCCACGCAACTTGGGGAAGCAGAGATATCGCAGTCCGATAGACTCCAGCCCAACGAACACCTCGTCACTGTCCACGTCGGAGGAGGAAGAAGTGAAAGCGACGTGTATTTTCAATCTGGAGTCGTGTCTGGGGGAGAAGAGTGTGCTGCATCCGGTCTGTGCGGAGTGTTTTGAGCGGCAGATGGTCAGGCGGAGGAGGTTGATGTGGAGGTGGCCGGCGGTGTTGGGCGGATTGTTGTTGTACACGGGGTTGATCGTCGGGGTTATGTTGATTGCGATTGGGGTGGGAAGGATGAGGCAAGATGATCGTGAGAGGAGGTGACGGGAGCACGTTGCATGGTCATGGTAATAGTAGTAAAGAAAAAACCTAAGATTGATGCATTTGTATCGTGCTTGGTCTATTCCTGTATGTCTGACGCTACTTCGTTCCGCCCTCCACAAACGCCGTGTGCATGGTAAAGTCATCCTTGCTTTCGAACTCCAGCTCCGTTCCTTGCGCCACGAAGAAGATCGAACCCTCGTTCACATCGTAGCTCTTGCCCGCAGCTTTCATTGTAGCATTGCCCTTCGTCGCGATGAACACACTCGGACCTCCCACAGCTCCCAGGACTTCCTTCTCGCCACTCTTGAGATCTGTCTGTAGCATATCGAACTCACTCAACGGAGGAGCATATACGACCGTCCTGCCGTTCTTGCTGCGGCTGTACTTCTGTGACCGTAGCATGCAGTCGTCCTTCGAATGAGGTTGGAAAGTCAGACATGAGCAGAAGAGATCCACGCTATTGCGCTCGGCAGATGGACAGAAGCCAGTGTTCAGCACGTTGTTCGAGCGAGCCATGCATTCGATGATGTCGCCGGACAGGTATGCGTGGATACCATCCGCTGGGATGTAAATCGACTCGCCGGCCTCGAGAACGAGATAGTTCATGGTGATGAGGGCGACCAGAATGCCATTGTCAGTCTTGTCGTACTGCTCGGCAAGTCGCGGAGCGAGCTGCGGGATGTGTGTTTCCTTGCCAAATTGTGATTCAGGAAGAGATGTCAGAGCCTTGTAGACTTTCTTGACGGTGGACTCCTCGGCTTTGAGCATTTTCCGTACGACTTCCTTGAGCTGCGAGTTGGAGAAGTTTGAAAGCTGATCTTGGTCGACGAACTCCTGTAGGGGCTCGAGCTTGAGAAGTTGGGCGATGTCTGCTAGAGGCTTGAAGCCGCAGAATGCCTCGAACTTGCCTAGAGCGATTGCAATCTCGGGCTTGTGGTTCGGATCTGTGAAGCTCTCCGGATCCTCTTTGTGCAACTTGCTCGCCAGGTCCTTGTTCGGGTGAAGCTGGAGCGGGAGAGCTTTGCTGATGGACAGGACCTTTGGGAGATACGGCAATTTGGAGTGACCAAACTTCTGCAAGACCTCGTCGCCAATGAGCTCCTTCGGATGGCGGTCGAGAACGTCTTGGAGGTCTTCCCCGGTGTCCGCCACGTACGATGGCAGTGTCGGATACGTCCCGAACCACATCTCGGCGTACGGCTTGCTCTCGTCAATTTTGAATTGTGTCTTGGGCCCCTCGCCATCCCATCCTGGCTGTGTTTCGCATAGTCTGGCGGCGATTGATTCTTTTCCTTGTCGACCCCATGGGTATTGATTGCATGAGCACTTCAGCCGGTAGACTGACTCGAGTTGGGTGGACATCTCGACTAGTAGTGAGAGGAGGTCGTTGTGGTGTCGAGAGATGAGATGAAAGAGAGAAATGCTACGAATACCCGTGGACTACCTTACTTGCCTTGTCAAGATGGCTCCACGATGATTGCAAGTTGATGACAACGGTCAACGTCATGCTTGGTCCAAATCGCCCTCTCCTCCTGCTCCGCGGCATACTCGAGGACGGAGCTCGGACGACTGTATCGACCAAGGTACTGGCGACTGAAGGCTTCAACAAAAGACACCCAACTCACTCGGACATGACAGCGATTGTAACGTAGCAGTCCTCCTGATGCAAATGATAATGTCTGCCATTGCCAGGTCTTCGGTCGTGCCTACGGGCGAGAGGAATAAGTGACTGTCTGCTTGGTCGTCTGTTGCCACATCACAGGTTTCGCGGTAATTCAGTAAAGCGTCTTCTCTCTTCCGACCGGTGCATCCGATTGATGTCTGCTTGTGAGCTGTAAATTGCGCTGACAACCTACCTTACCTTAAGTTCCATTTGACTCCGACTTGTGGCCAAGCAGACAAAAGTCGATCGTGGCTCCTTATCGATAACCATGTCGAAATTTATTCGAGAGGCGGAGAGTGGAGGACGGTCTTCGTCCATGGCCAGCGCACAATTACTCATCTCACACTTCACTCAACCACACTGGCGAGCTCAATACCCTTCCGATTCAAAGCCGGCGGCGACGGCTCTCGTTCCGCATCAATGGCTCCAGTCCCGCACTCCCACCGCTCCACCACCAAGTCGGTCAACAAGCCGTTCAAGACGAAGCACGCCTCCAAATCCGCCTTGAAGAACGCTGCAAAGGGCAAAGTAGAAGCACTTGAGGGCGGCGGCGGCTCTCGCAAGACGCCACACCAGCAGGTCATGAACAAAATCGATCGCCGCAATCGTGCGAAGCAGCTCCGTCAGAACCACCATGCCGATCGTGAAGAGAAGGGATCTGTCTTCGCAGGGAGGAATGCTGCTCCAAGGATCATTGCAGTGGTACCACTGTGTGCGGATATCAAATGTGGAGAGGTGTTGAAGATGCTGAACGCCAGCGTGGAGGTGGAGGACATGGATGGGAACACTGCTCGGTCTGGGTTGTGGATTCCTCGATTCAAGCAGAAGGTGACATACTTGACGCCCGAACGAGACCTGCTACAATGTCTGGACGCATGCCGTGTCGCAGACTTTGTACTCTTTGTGCTTAGCGCGAATGAAGAGGTGGACGAGCTGGGAGAGCATCTCCTTCGCTGCATAGAGTCGCAGGGTGTCTCCACGGTACTCACCGGTGCGTACGGCTTGGAGAAGGTAGAGCCTGCGAAAAAGCGACCTGATGTCCTCAAGAGCTTGAAGAGCTTCATTACGCATTTCTTCGCAGCGCAAGAAAAGGTACACGATTTCAGCAATCGACAAGACTGCAGCAATGTCATGCGAAGTCTGTGCACGACTATGCCCAAGGGCATCCGCTGGCGCGAGGATCGTAGCTGGATGATGCTTGAGGACTGCAGATGGGAGGGAGATTCAGCAGTAGTGACAGGTGTTGTGAGAGGGAAGGGCTTGAAAGCTGATCGGTTGATGCAAGTGGGCGAGTGGGGCGACTTTCAAATTGAGAAGATCACTGCAGCGATTTTGGAAATGAGGCCGCAGAGAACGAAGACGGACGAGATGGCTGTTGATACTCCTGAGGGTGAGCAAGTGCTGGAGCAGCCGACTGAAGAGCAGGATGACCTGGCTGAGCTGGCACCGGAGGAGGCTGTTATGGACGATCTACCTACTGCCTCTGTTGCAGCCTCCGAGCGCAAAGCAGTATTGCTTGACGATCATCACTACTTCAATGACGATCGCGACGAACAGTACGCTGTACCGAAACGACTGCCACGAGGAACAAGTAAATACCAAGCAGCATGGTACTTGGGTGATGTTTCCGACTCCGGCTCTGACCTTGAAGATGTCGAGGACGATGATGAGGAGATGGACTTCGGCGGCTCGGTCGCGGCCGGACCAGCAGACGGACACTTTGGTGACATCCAGCCAGAGCCGACAGAGTTCGGTGGCCCTTCCGAATATCCTCAAAGTGAGATGTTCTTGGACCCAGCGCCAGAAGAGGAAGCAGACCAACTGGAGGCATACCGCAAGCAGAGGCGCGAAGAGGCAGAAGAAGATTTGGAATTTCCTGATGAGATCGAACTGGCTCCCAATGTCGATGCTCGTGAACGACTGGCTCGCTATCGAGGTCTGAAGAGTCTACGCACCAGCCATTGGGAGACAGACGAGGACAAGCCATTCGAGCCCGAAGACTGGAGCAGACTACTAGAGATCGCCGACTACAAAGCCGCCAAAGCTCGCGTTCTCAAGGAAGCTATGTTCGGCGGCGTCAAGCCCGGCACTCGCGTGAACGTCTTTCTCCGCATCCCCTCCGACCGCCTGCCAGAGCTTCAGTCTCTCCCAGCACCCCTCGCCGCGTTCTCTCTCCTCAAGCACGAGCACAAACGCTCCGCCGTCAACGTCTCCATCTCCCTCTCCTCAGACTACGACGCCCCACTCCGCAGCAAGGAGCAACTCATCATGCAATGCGGTCCTCGCCGCCTGCTCATCAACCCCCTCTTCAGCCAAGCAGGCAACACGCCCAATAACGTCCACAAATTTGACCGCTACCTACATCCCGGCCGAACTGCCGTAGCAACCTTCATGGCTCCCATAACCTGGGGCAGCGTACCCTGCCTCTTCTTCAAACCCGCCAAACCCTCCACCGACGCCGTCGAGTCGCTCACCCAATCCCTCCAACCCACTCAAACCTTCAACCTCATCGCAACAGGCACCACCCTCCCTCCCTCCACCAACCGCATCATCGCCAAACGCATCATCCTCACGGGCCACCCGTACAAAATCCACAAGAAACTCGTCACGGTGCGATACATGTTCTTCAACGACGCCGACGTGCGCTACTTCTCCGCGCTGCAATTGTGGACGAAGCGCGGTCGGAGCGGATACATCAAGGAGCCGTTGGGAACGCATGGGTATTTCAAGGCGACGTTTGATGGGAGGATTAATCCGTTGGACTCGGTGGCTGTCAGTCTTTATAAGAGGGTATGGCCGAGGCAGGCGGTCGCTTGGAGGGCGGGGATGAAGTTGGATGGTGGCGATGGGAAGGAGGATGATGAGGATGCGCCGAGGTTGATGGAGGTGGAGTGAAGGTGAAAGAGGTGGTTTCATGAGGTGCATGGACAATATCACGAATTCAACGACGATGATGTGAACAGTTGCGTGTCATGTGTGTCATTTCTCGATCTGCGTCATGATATCTGGCGGTCTCAGGCAAAGCTATGGGAATTTTCCGCAGTCTTTGGCCGCCCTGGTGGCTTTTCCGTCCCAGCCTGTGTCATCCTGCCATCCGTGAACCCCCAAAAGTCATCCTTCCATGTGGTGACATTTCCATTCCGTCGCAGAAATTTCGTGATCAAGGGCGCAAGCAGTCGTAAAGTGTGTGAAGCAAAGTAGTCGCGGTGAGGTCGTGTCGGTGATGTGATATGTCGAGACCGGTGTGGTGATGTGATGTGATGTGAGAGTGGACTTGATCATGTGCTCGGCTCATTGTTTGAGGCTTCCTTCTCCGCCTTGGCCTTCGCCGCGGCTCGAAGATGTGGTGGTACGAACGTGGCAGCCATTGGCTTGCTCTCCGCCGCCTTTGCCTGAGCTTCGTCGGTCGTCTTCTTCAACTCGATCATCTTCTTGGTCGGCTTGCCCGGCGCCCAGCTCTCGGTGAAAGTTCGCTGCTGTGGTGGTGAGGCGTTCTCCCGATCGGCGACCTTCTTGCGGCGCTCCTCGAGCGCTTCGGGAGTTGCGAAGCTGCCGGCCTGCTGAGCGGCGGCGCCGCCGAATGAAACCCAGGAGCTGCTTGGCTGAGTCGCTTGCAGGTGGGCGAGGCGTGAGTCGACCTTGCGGCCGGGACGGCGAGTGCGAGGACCACGGGCGGAGCGACCACGGGAGGCAGGAACCGTCTCCGCCGCTGTCGCCGCCTTGGTTGGCATGGCGGCGACGACAGGGGCAGAGACGGTGGGAGAGGCCGGCGGGAGCTTGACGACGATCTTGGAGGGGAGGGCCGAGACGAACTCTGCGGCGGACTCCGGAGTGATGGGCAGAGGGTCGTCGGTGGCGGCAGAGACGGAGATGCGCGGAGCGGAGAGAGAGCGACGGAAGAGAGAGGAGCGGAGAGACTGGTTCACCGCGCGCAGCACGTGACCCTTTTCACACGTTAGCAATGTCATCTTGAAGGTGAGGAGAGGATGAACATACTTCGTCTCTCTCGACGCTCTTGTCGACCATGCTGATGGTGACGGAGACAGACCACGGCATGGTGGCCACTTCGCGGAGAGAGAAATTCGACGCCAGGTGAATGCACGTCTTGAGGCCGAGGAGGACTTGGAACATCGTGATGGAGTTTCCGTCGTTGTTGGTGATGTTGTGCTTTGGTGTTCGAATTGATTAGCTTGGTTGGGATGAGATGGAAAGAGAGGAGGAGGAGGAAGAGGACGAGACGGTGGAAGATATAGTATGTGTGCTCTTTTCTCACAATAGGAAGGGAAATTGCTCCACAATAGGGTAGTTCTTTCCTCGACAATACGATGTTTTCGCAGTGCAAACGGTGTTTTGGGCCAATGGGGTGAACTTACAGCAAGAAGATGGTGTTTCAAGTCTGGCGCTAGCGAGCTGTTCAGCCACCGCTCACCACCAAGCTCTGGCGGGTTGACGTGCGGGATGGGAGTCGGCTCGAGCAGTGTGGTGGCCTATGCAATTTGGTCAGTCAGTGAGTGACTGAAGAAACAGATGGCAGGCTTGCGGTAGTACTCACACCTCCGGGCACTTCGGCATTGCCTACAGTTATACCGGCCTTTGGTACAGTGTATGCTTTTGCAGCTCTGCCGCTTTGTGCGTGCAAGCAGTCCGATAGCAGGCCAAGCATGAGTGGTAGGCGATCTTTTCTTGAAATGAGTTGCTGGAAAGGTATTGGATAAGACAGGTCGGCCGCTGTGATCTCGTCACGCAATCTGTCCAACAAGCCCTCTTCGGTGAACATTTGCTGAATGGCTTTGAGTATAAGAGACATCGTTGGATCTGCACCTGCAAGTGACAAGGCAATGCGAGCTTCAATGGGTGCTGCAGAAGTCTTTGTACCATGTTTGGCGTGGGTAGGCTGCTCGTCCGTGGACTCTGGTGGCTGTGCTGCTTCTGGGGTCATTTTGAACCGCTCGTCTTGAGCTATCTTGTCCATTCCACAGACTTTTCGCACGGCTGCAATGATCGGGTGGTATCTCAAATATGAGCCGTAAAGTATGGCGTAGAATCTCCAGCCTTTCAGTGCGCGATCAACCTTGGCCGGGTCAGGCTCAGTATCGAGGAAGCCTGCAAGCTGACCAGTTGTAGTGGCGATCATGACATCGTAGGCGTATCGTGCGATGATGTTGGATAGGTTGATCGGTGCTCCGATTTGCGCAGAGTGGGTGAAGAAAGCGAAGAGCTTCTCATTGCAGGCATCGATGAGGTGTTCGTTGCGGAAAATGTTCGACATCAGGAGCTGTTGGAAGGAAGATACGGCTGCGGGAGCTGTGGGATACGAGCCGGCTTCGAGATCGGACAAAGTGTCAAAGTAGTTCTTATCACTCAAGCTGTAAAGTGCAGGGCCGACTTGAACGAGGGACCCTGGCGAAGTTAGCAAATGGTTCACACAAAGAGGCGCAAATGTCTTACCGTGACGAAGATGCAGCTCCTGAACTGTCTGGTCGTAGGAACCGTCAAGATGGTGCGAGATCGCCCAAAACGGGGTCAACTTTGCAATGGCTGGGCCTGGAATCCACTTGAAGAGACGTCGAAAGAACGAACAGACGGTGCTCATGATGTCTGCCAGTGGTCTCAAGGTGGTGAAGTATGGGCCAGGAGTGGCAGGATCTTGCTGAGATGGCGATGGCTGTGCAGAGACAGAAGCGCTCTTGTTCAACAATCAAATTCGGATCAGGAATTGCAGCGACGCGGTTCAGGCTTCTTCCCGCTGGCGCAGTGACGTATTGAAAGGTCGCAAACAGCGAATCGGCTCGATCGATGTTGTTGTCGGTGTCGCTGGCAAATTTGGTGCCTTCTCGCGGAGAGCGTTTGCAATGCCGAGTCCAGTGGGAGATTGAAAGTGGAGCGGCGCAGAGACTGGCGTTCAGTGGTGGTCGAGGTCGAGATTGCGGGCGACGGAAAATATCGGCCCTTGCTGTTGACTCCACAGCGAGGTTTGTTTGTGACCGGATGCAAGAGTTGATGCAAGAGATGTTACAGAGTAAAGGAAGAGAGTTGTGGCCGGAGGGGTGAAGCCCGTGGCTGGCATCCAAGTCGAAGTTGATGTCGTGAGCAAGAAGCTGGAACAGAGCAAGAAGAGCTTTGTACTCACACGTCTACACAGACCGCAAACGTTTTCACATGCTATGATGAAGGTATCGAGAGTGATATCGAGAAAGTGAGACTTTGCTTACCTGACTGCTGCATCTTATGGATTTCACGAAAATTGCGTCTCGCAGTCGAGACTTACACCAAGTGAAGTTGATGCCTTTCGCCAGCTCTTGGGAATACTCCCGTTCCATCCGCCGAGAGAGCTAGGTAGCTAACCAACTTTCCATGTCAAATATCCGACGTTGCACGAAGAGCTTGAGAAGAAGACGCGGTGCGATGAAATGGAGTGTGAGAACTTGAAAGGAAGGAGGAGGTGAAGTGGAATCTCGGGAATAAATCTCACGGGAACAAAGAAGTGGCGCCGATCAGTCCCTTGCCTCGCTTGGGGGCCAGAACGACTTCCATATGAATAGCAGCATTGCGTCAACGATTCAACTTCTCACATTCTCGACCACCTACAGTACTTCGTACTACGCACGGCACTTTAACAACAACTATCATGCAAACCACAGTGCGTCCTCTGCGCGCAATGCGCCTCAGCTCCTCAATCCGCGCCTTCACATCGTCTGCTACGACAAGATCATCATGGTCCCCCGGACCCGCCCCACCACGACTCCCCAAGGAAGAGCAAGAGCTATTCGAGAAGCTCCAACAACAATCCACCGGCGCATTCAGCACACCGCGGCAAGCCGAGTCCAGCGAGGCAAAGGACTCGGCCACCCACGAAGCATCAACGAAAGCTCCCACAGCAGCCGAGATGTTGGAGCAAGTACGAGAAAGAGCACGAGTTGCGGCGCAAGGAGATGGAGAGGAACTACACCCGAACGTGAGGCGAGGAGCCGCGCCTGAGTTCAAGGGCGATACAAATCCCAAGACGGGCGAGGTTGGAGGACCCAAGAACGAGCCGCTGAGATGGGGTGTCGCGGGAGATTGGAGTTACAATGGCAGAGTCACAGACTTCTAGATACATTAGATCGATATTGGCCATCGTATGATCATTGCTGCATCGCTGGACTCCGATCCCCTGGGTTTTCTCAACAGCGAGCTTCACTCACCGCCTGTGGCAGCACCGGTCCAGCCTTGCAAACAATAAAGAATGTGCGCTTCAAGATCAAGACACTTGCCATGAGCCTGGACAATGTACACCGTCACGCTGCAGCGGAAAAAGCCATCAGTCTCATCTGGACGGGATCTGTCAGCATGACAATGCCTCGAGCAGATGCGGTGATGAAAACAAGATAATTGCAAGGAACCTCCACCTGGGAACTCAAACAAATGTCAAACTCATGCCTGAATGTAGAACACACGACAACGGCAGTCCTCATCGATCTGGATGAACATCACTTTGGGTCAAGAAGCAAATGTGCAACGCTGCGGACTTCCCAATTGGCACGATGTTGGATAGCAATGAGATGGTTATCACGCTTCGCCGGGCAATGGCGGCAGCTGATTAGGCACCGAGCATGCATGACACAAGCGGAATGCAACTTTCGGAAATCGACGACGAGACCTCACTGACGTTATCACCACACCCGACGTTTGAGGAACACTGACGGCAGCGTTTCAGGGGCAAACCATGTATGGCAGTACGGAGGGACGTTACAATCTTCATCTTCCTTCTGTGCTTTGGTATGCCGGACTTCCGTCGGCTCCGGCTTTGCGAGTTGGTGTCTCCCTATGTTGCTTTTGTTCCTTCTTCCTTTCCTTACATAGATAACCAATCAATCGCGTAGCAGGCCATGCCCTCGGTCGGGGAGCTGTCGAAACGCCCAGAAGCAGTAATATGGGGCTCTTGGTCCTCAGTCGGGGCGATTGAGCCTCCAGCACGCGTGGTTGGAAGGAGGAAGTGTGACCCACTCAAGAATTGGGCTGCACATTCTTGCCTTGCATGCAACGGCTGCGTATCTGCAGACTTTTGCCGGGCTTGAGGCACGACACCGGATCAGAGGTCACGAATTCGTAAGTGGTCATGGTCAGGTGAGCGTAAAGCAACCGCGTCCGTGAAAGAATTCTGTCCAGGCTGTTGTCCCTTCACGGATAAGCCGTCCTTTTGTTGCGACCTGCGGAAGTCGAGGGGAGACCGAACGAAGCTGACATCTTCGCTTGAGAAGCCAAGTCGGAGCTGAGAAGAGGCAGGATGCCGAAACATGCAAGTAAGACCTACTTGGCATGCATTTCGAAACAGGCTGCAATCAACCAGAGCGCTGGCCTTTTCAGGACTGCCCTGCGCCACGGTCCAGTATGTTCTCCGTCCGTGAGACGTCGGGGAAAGCCAGGTCAAGAGAAAGCTGCAATACCGAGTCTGTCACGAGAGCAGCCCACAGAAAGGGAGAACGAACCACAGTTTGCCCAGCACGCCGGACCCGCGCCGCAGCAACCACTGTTGATCCGACCAAACGATCTAGCACTTGTCTGTTTTACCGATCTCCAGATTGGTAACGAGGCAAAAGCGCATCTTCTGCGTGCCTTTGCACACAATGTCTGTGATCGGACTTTGACACCACTAGACCGCTGCCTGGATCTCAACTGTATCGAATCCGAGTCCTTGAAATACCTCTTCGCCGACAGCGCCTTTCTGCGGTCAATGCTCTGCACCGAGTACGCCTTCCGAGACCGCCGGACACCTCATGGAGATAACACCCCAAGTTGCGACACAGCTTTCCACCTGTCCAAAGCTGTGTCTCAGCTGCAAGAAAGGATACCTCGACCAAACAGCCACGAAGATGAATCGATGATGTACGTGGTCATCAACCTCGCATTGGTGGCAATGACATTCGAAGATTGGTCCGCCGCCGCTGGGCACCTCAAGGGTCTGCAAAGCATCACTCAAATGAGAGGCGGCATGAAGTTTCTGGAAGCTAGACCAAGTCTACACTTCAAACTCGATCGGTAAGAGGAGATCTCTCCGATGCAAGCCGAATAACGCACCATGTGCTGATCTATACATCTCAGCATCAACCTTATTTGGGCACTGAGTGTGGGCAAAGAGCGATTCTTTCCCCACCCGCATGTGAAATGGGAAAGCGTCATGTCTGCCCCGTATACGCCTCTTCCGGACAACCTCTACGAGCCGCCTCTATACTGGGACGATCACTTCGCGACGCTGTTCCGCGATTTTCAGTACGTCGCTCTGAGGGTAAACCGTAACAGGCTTGTGTTTGGCCGCCACAACCCGGCCGGCTTCCAATGGCAACTCAACTCTCTTCAGTCCCGTCTGTTCTGTCTCGAGGGTCAACTCATGAACCCCATCGAAGAATTATTGCGACTTGCCCTGCTAGCTCTCATGACGACCACCTTTAGAGCTCCAGGACATATCATATTGTATCGCTGGATTGCCGCAAAAGTCGAAGCCGCATACAAAGAGTCTGGCATCGGATCAATCCCTCAATACCACGCTCTACACGTGTGGACGTTAATGGTAGCAGCCTTTACTGTGACGGGTACTTCGGAACCATGGATTAGGAAAGCGTGGCAGGACACGACCGGCGGTAGTCTTTGGACGGAAGTCAGGAGTCATCTGCAACGAATAGTGTGGATTGAGCTGCTGCATGACAAAGCGGGAGAAGACACTTACCGGCGGTTGGAGCATGGACAGCGCGGCAAGCCAGCCGCGGCGAATCTGTTATGGTCTCAGTGGAGCTGTCAGTCCATGCCAGCGATTTCACGCGATGTACCTTCCAAACAAGACTAGCAACTTCCGCCTGCTCGAACATTCCGCCGGCTTGAAACCTAACGGTGGATGCATATGGAACCTCTGGGTACCGAACGAGGCGATAACAGCGAGAACGGCATGCATGGAAAGAGCTGGCAGCAACGAGGTACAAAGAGACATGTGGGACGGAGGGCGACGATGTGGGAATGAATAGACGAGATGGGCGAAAATTGAGACGTGAATTAGCTGATGTCTGATCGGACGACAAGCTGGCTGGTCGTGCCTCTAAGTATACGTGCTCAGGGTCGCATGAGTATGCTCGGTCTTGGTAAAGGACATCGCCGTGGTTGAAGGAACTTCCTTTGGATGCATATCAAGTCTTTCGATGGGCTTTGTTCATTTGCTGCGGTCATATATTAATTGCGCCGAGGTCAAGTCGATTTTCTGTCGAGTGTTCGAAGATAATGGTCATCGTCGCTCACGTGTTTCCAACTTCAATTGAAGGATTCTGCGAGTGTTCTCGATGGTCACTGATATGATTGTGGGTTCTGTGCTTGCTCGAACTGCCCTCAAAACGCACTCCAGGCAGCCTTGTGCGATAGAACATATCGGCAACAATCTTGAGTCCATGGCCGTGGGGTTGGGCGCAGGAGAGAACGATCATTTACCGGACCTTGTTCATCACGATGACCGCTCACTTCCTCCCCCCCTCCAACCTCTCGATGTCTTTTCTGACCTTCTCCCTCTCCCTCACAAGTTCTGCAAATTCCCTCGCCACTTCCTCCATTCCTTCTGTGCGGCGATACCTCGCCAACAGCTCCTGCGCCTCCCGCCCCTTTCGTCTCAGTGCCAATCCCTCCTTCTCCAGACCATCCATTTTCCTCTCCAACGCAGCTTGCAACTCGGGCGACGCCGTCTGCGCTGTCAATTGTACCTGCTGAACCTGCAATTTGCGAGCCATTCCTTCGGCTACGGTGGCGAGATAGTCAGCTTTCGCTTTCGTACCGCGTGAGAGCGAGCCGTGGAGTGTCTGCTCGAGGATGCGGATGCTAATTTCCAGAGCTTGGCGGTAGAGTGACTGAGTCACGAGCGCTTCTTGGGTCATTTCTAAGCGCAGTCGGGACAGGGCGTTGCTTGAGTCGGAGATTGTGGCTTTGGACTTTTTGAGCGACGAGATTAGAGAGATATCTCGATCGTGACCGGATGTCGTTGCAAGGTGGGTAAGTGTTGACAGGTCTTTTGCTGCGGCTTTTGAGATGAGTCTTGAGATTGGCTGGGCATTGTTCTGTAAAGAGTTATAAAGAGCCGAAGTAAAGTCGTGCTGTGCGAACGGAGTACTCGCCTTGAATTTATCTATGTCCTCGTGCAGAAGGTCGAAATCGTCTGGTGAGAGCTGAGCCTGCAGAGCCGCCGCAATAGTCGCGATGAGTTCTCGAAGCTGAAGTATGTTTGTCAGAGGCAACCTCGCGTGCTTAGAGATCGTGGGCAGTTTCGCACCTCGCTTGGAAGCTCTTCTTCCCGATATGCCAAAGTATCCAGATGTGTCCTGATCAACCCTGATCTTGCAACCGATACTCGCGCTTTGTTAAGCTCCTATCATCCATAAGCTAGAGTCATCGACAAACAATGTATGAAGGTCTTCGTGTTTACATCTGCCAGAGCATCGCGCTCTTTCTGCGCTTTCACGTCAAGCTTTGTCGAGCCATCAGGATTCAATTTGTTTGTGCACAGATCGCGATAGAGCGCGTCGAACTTCGGATTGGCCGTCGCTGTTTCAGATTCCACAGGAAGTAGCATATTTGTGGTCGAAGTTGATTGATGGTGGTGATGTTGAGGTGAGGTCGGGATTTGGAATTTGAAAGCTGAACATGCCGATCAATGAGATTCACCAATCATCTACTCATTCTATTTGTCTATCTAAGTACACACTGTACGATTCTACATTCCGATTACAACAGTCCTGCACGCTCGCTCAAATCAAGAGTAGATCCCACAATCAGACTGACAATCGCCACAAATTGCGAGATGAAGGGTAGTCTCAGCACGATCTCCAGAATTCGAATGTAGAATAGCGAAACCAGCAGAACGACTCTCAGCAAGTAGTCCTTGTAGCAGAGATCAGGTCTATGCCCTCTGCTGAATGTCGAGTCAACAAACTCAAAGGGAAGCTTCGCGCCCAAATGCTCCGCCGCAACTCGAATGCCGCTGCTGAAGCCGTCTTCGTGGAATCCATATTTCGTCCACGCACCACAATAACTCACACCTCGCACGTTCTGCACCTTTTCCAGATCTTTTTGTGCCTGCACAGACTCCACCGTGTACAGAGGATGTCTGCGCACGTATTTTCCTTGAGTGAGTGCGGGATTCGGCTCGCGATCAGGATTCATTGTCACTAGAATTGGTCCGTAGATCTCTTCTGACAGATGCTGCAAGATGTTCATGCAGTATGTCAGGCTTACGCCTGCTGGAGAAGCGAGTTTTGAAGGTGTCGAGGAAATTAGATAGTTCCAGCTCGTCCAGACCTTGCGTCGCTTTGGCATTTGAGCAAGATCTGAATGAAGATAGCAAATATTCTCCGTGGTCTGGAAGGCAGAGAATATGTCGTACTCCTCCTCTGTGACATTTTGAGCACCCGAGCTGGCCTTGACAAAAGACTTGGATGATTTGTTGCTTCTGATGGACGATGCAGGCGAGCTTGTTTGTGGTTTGGCGCCGTGCTTGGAAAGCAATGGAAGTACTTCATCTCCATGACAGGCAAGAATCGCATGATCGAATGTGTCGCCTTCTATCCGTCCAGATGCAGAGTTGATCCAGGACACCGTCACCTTGCCCTCGCCGTGTTTGCTTTGGCGAAGCACATTCGCCACTTCGCAAGAGGTATGAACATGTAATTTTCCTCTCGGGTACTGGCTGACAATTGCATCGATATATCGTTTAGAGCCACCTGGGATCGTAAGCCACGGCGGTCGCTCTGCTAGTGTGGAAAGCAGGTGGTGGTTCCACATGAATCGGATCAATGTCCGCGCAGGAAACTCTAGACTTGCTTTGTCTGGCGATGTGCTCCACACAGCGGCGGTCATTGGAATGAGGTAGTCATCTCGAAAGCCCTGTGAGTATCCTTCGCGATCGAGATATTCGCCGATGCTGATATCAGCAGAACGCTTTCTGTGCTCGGGAGAAGAACCCAGTCGCTCGAGACCACTTGCATCCTCATCGGCGAGTATGTCCAGAGCGAATTGATTGAATCTGATGATGTCGAAGATCATCCTCCAGTGTCGCGGCCGAAATATGTTGCGCCGCTGTGCGAATATGCCGCGCCCTTCACCTGACCATTCGAAAGCACCATGATCGCGTGAAACACCAAAAGTCATCTCCGTCTCCACAGTCTCCACGCCGACTTCCTTGAGAAAACTTATGAAGTTTGGATACGTGGCTTTGTTCAAGACAATGAAGCCGGTGTCGACTGGCACTTCTTTCTCGCCGTGATGCCATAGCTTGGTGCTCGTATGGCCGCCTAGTTCGTCGGACTTTTCGAAAAGATGAACGTCGTAGTCGCTATCTCTCAATGCCCAGGCAGCACCCAATCCGGAGCATCCTGTGCCTATGATGGCGACTTTCTTCCTCTCCACCATCCTTTCCTTCTCGCGGACGACTTTTGGTTGCTTGATTCGGAAGAAGTTCATGTACTGTTTGAGTCTTGACTATACAAGAGTTATGCGTGGCGGAAGAGGTGTCCTGGCGCAAATAAATAGGCAGGCGAGTATTGGTTTCAGTACTGGCCGGGATGATGCGTGCTGGCCGGAAACAGGATAGCTCGCGGCTGGGCGAAGGATGAACGCAATTGTTTATTGCGGACTGTCTGGATTCCTAGCCGAGAAATGGAGTCGAGAGGCTTTCAGATGCTCTCTTATCAACTCCAGGAGATCGCTTACGCTTGCGAAGGCGATTGCAAAACTGCCCGTGTAAGGTAGTGCAGTCATCCATGTAGATTGTGCATAAAAAATCTCAGCCACAAGTGGCGCAGGGCACGGGATCGAGGCGCATGGCATGCTAACCGCCGACGTAGCTTATTAACCTTCGAGGCATCAACATCCACAAACACCACCTCTCCCAGCACGATCTACACCTCCCACCGCTATCGACAGCTCACGTCAATACGAAATCCCTACACATACAGCAGACGACACCCCAACATCATTCACCATGGCGAACCCACTTGACACCGACGCCGGCTCTGAGCTCTTCAGCAATTACGAAGCGGAACTCAAGCTAGTACAAGCAGACCTATCACAGAAACTCGATCAGATCCCTGAGCTGTCCGGCGAGCAGCGCAAGGCAGCTGTTTCGCAGGCAGACCGCGCGCTGGAGGAGGCCAAGGAGCTAATAGAGTCCATGCGTTTGGAGAAGCAGAACATTCCACAAGCACTCAAGATCAAGGTCAACCAACGCTTCCGCAATTACCAGACCGACGTGGATGCTGCAGGACGGAAACTCAAAGGCATGCAGGACGACAGATCAGCGCTTTTCGGCAAGCGATACACCGACAACCCACAGGATGAGCAGCTCGAGCAGAGGCAGCAGCTTCTGGGAGGCACGGAGAGATTAGAGCGGTCGAGCGGCAGGCTGCGGGAGAGTCAGCGCATCGCGAACGAGACGGAGGATATCGGTCGGAACACATTAGGAGATCTTGCGAGGCAGAGGGAGGTCATCGAGCACACTCGGGGAACGCTGCTGGAGAGCGAGGGTTACACAGACAGGAGCAACAAGACGCTCAAGGGCATGGCACGAAGGTACTGGCCCATCCTCTGATACGGAATTCACGAACACGCCTCACTGACCTGATCGACAGAATGGCAACGAACAAGATCATCACAGTGGCTATCATTGCGGTTTTGGTGATCTTGATTCTCGCTGTCATTATCAGCAAGTTTAGATGAACGATCAAACGAAATGCATGCGGATGTTCTGAGCGCCAAACAAGCTCATGGGAGCGAATCATACGTCGGTTAATTGTATCAAGCTGCTTCTGCTGAAATCGGTACTGATTCTCAATGCTCGCTCATGCCGTCTCATTGCTGCTCAATAGCACTCTTGCTCGATGACAGAAACAACGACACGGGGTAGCGGCGAAGAACGAATCGAATTTCTAACGCAGACAGCGCAAGCACCCAGCTGAAGCAGCAGCACTGATGTGACATTGCCGCGACTCCGACATTCATATGATAGAGCACCATGCTCATATTTGCTGCGTTCCGCAAGGGTCGGCTCGGCCGTTGAAGGGAGTCAAGGAGCTCGGCCGTACTTGAGCTGGTCAGTGCCAGATACTTACTATGAGCTTCCAAATCAGACCAACAGCTATTGTCACCTCGACAGTGCCATTGGAGACCTGAAGCAAGTCCGGGACGAGCTGCGTTACCCTTTCGTGAAACAGAGGATCCGACGTGATACAGTCGATCGAGGAATCGAAAACGAAGTACGGACCATATGCTCCCGTCGACTCTTTCGGGACTGGCCAGGACCAACAAAAACATGCTCGCGGTTGTCCCTTCGAGGGACGTTGAGGGAGATGTCAACAGAAAGCTACCCGTCAATCAAATCAGCAGCCCGTTTGCAGCAAGGCCGTCTTCGTCCTCGAGCATATGCTCAGCAAGTTGTACACCGAGAGAATGTGAAATCCGCCCGGCGGGCGGGCTGTATCGCCGGAGATTTCCCCAGTACTGGAGGGCTCTCGATCGTGGAGATCACTGCCCAACACTGCCAATGCAAAGGCGGAGAGAGCGCCACGACGATCCACATATGCTTCCCGTGTCTGGGGAACGACTATGTGAAAAGATGCAGCGCAACGAGACGACTGTTCAAAACACCGGTGGCATGAGAGGAAGGAGTCCGCCGCTTCCTTCGACAAAATCATCCTCAGACGTGGCTTAGGCAGATCCGAGAGGATGCCGAAGTACTGGAAGCCCAGCCGCATCGCGCAGCTGGGGACGCTCGTAGTCGAGGTGGAGATCAAGTATACGAACTTAGAAGACTGTCAATTGCGCGGCTCACAGCGCGCCGTGGGAGCTCCACGCTGATCACATGCCGAAAGAAGTGGGCCTGGCCCTGGCTGTGGCGTCTGTTCGCTGGCAGGTTCGAACGCATGAAAGTGTTGTGCAACGCCAGATGGCCGACCGTGGACAGCATCGGTTGAGTATATTGAGGGAACAATGGATTCATGGGACGATTGTTTCGACCAAGATTTCACAAATGGGGCAACGCCGATAATGATTGACTTCTCTAGCTCATCTTCATCGCATGGCGAAGGTGACATTGTCAATGACAGGCAGCTCTTCTAGCTCTCTCACGAGCAATACGGTCTACCCAATGGCTTGGCGATCGACACGCTTTTCGACACCACGAGAATTCAGAGAATAATGACGGCTGAACAGCTCATCACTTCGCCTACCGCTGCATCTGCATGGGTACCAGTGGGGAAGTCTGTAAAGACGGGCACGAGCATCTGCAAAGAATACTGCGTGAGTGAGGGAATATTTATTGTGTATAGAAGACCACCGGACCTCGTGAATGAATGTCCGCTTCGTCTATCAAGAATCAGATGCCGATGCGATATGCACCCTTTGTTGCCTAGAACTCCTCCTCAACGCGATTAGCGATGTTGCGCATGAAGCTCGCCAAACCATAAGCTACGATTCGAATGCCACCGCTGCAGCGCCGCTCCAGCGCGCCGTAATGTTCAGGACGTTGTCAAGAGTGTACGCTAAAACAAAAGGGCAGAAGGGTCAGCAGTGGTTCGGACACAGGAATTCAGGACAGACTGAGACCTGCTGTCATCGCCCGAGAGACAATCTCGGACGATTACAGGCCTCTCGCCCTTCGGTCTGCTTACGAATATGGAATGTGGCCGGCTGGTACTTGTACATGAGCGGAATAAGCTCCGGATCGCTCGGGTCTTGACCAAGCTGGAAGTTCAAGTTGTTCGTCTTGCTCCGGATCAGGGGTAGGACATTGAAGTCGCCGAGCACCGTGCTAAACAAGGAGGTAAAGAGTCAGCAACAGCTCAATCGCAAAGGGTTTGAGCGCAGATTGAGACCTGCTGGCATAGACCGAGAGACAATCTCGGACCACTGCAGGCCTTCTGCCCTACGATGTTTCTTACTTGTTGTAGAAAGCAGCGTCGTGCAGCTTGCCCTCGATGAACACCGCTCCGACGTCTTGGAACAACATGAGGAACTCTGTTGAACGGAAATTTCGTGTCCCGCCAACGGCTTGCATCTGTTGAACGCCAGGTCGGCCGCCGAAAGCGACTGTCCGGACGGATGCGTGGAGCATCAGCACTTCGGCAAAGGTGGCGCCGGACGCAGCGAGAACCCCATCGGTGAGCAGGACAGTGTTCTCAGGTGTGAAGGGGCTCCGTGGTGTTTTCGTAGGGTAACGCGGGTAGCTCCAATATGGAGTAAAAGGCGAGCCTTTTGGACCGAATTTTTGCTCCCACGAGGTGAATTTGTTTCCGTTGATGTCGAGATCCGTGCGGTAGTTGTAGGCTTGGTAAGCGAGGATTCTTTGCAGTGAATCGGGATCAGAAACACCGATGGTATAGGAGTATTCTTGCCCGATCAAGTCCAAGGTTTCGGTGGCGGCCGCAGTGCCTCCGTAGATGGGGAATGCGAGATCTGGGAACAGTGCATTGTAAAGGTAAGAAACTACGTCGAAGCCGCCCAGATTCTGAGACAAGTCGATGACGAGCTTCGTGCGTTTTGCATCTGCAGCTTCTTGATAGAACTCTGCAAGGAAATCGGCTACAGCCACAGGGTCGAAATCATAGTCGTTGACATCCTGAAAGTCAGCAAATACAAGAACAGCGACGTCTTGGGTGTTCTCTGCCTCGGGGAAGAAACCCCACACCAAGGAGTCGTTAAGAGAGACCACCGGTACGGGCCATCCATAAGGAGGCGGGATAGGTCCAGGCGGCGGCATGTCCGCACCATCGCTGCTGCTCGTGTCACCGCCCGAGGAGTCCGTGCTGTAACTGTTATATGCTTTCTCGCAGACAGAATATTCGTAGGCCGATACCGCGCCGACGCCATTCGCATCGCAGTCAGTCTTCCACGCAACATAGCTTCGGTAAAAGTCCTCGCCGGTCTGGATGGAGGCGTTGGGGGTGATGACATCGTCAAGGAACGCCAACGTAGTATCAATCAGCTGTGTTCCGTTGGCAAACTGGTACGTCGTGGTTGGGCCGGGATACCAGGCATTCGTTGGTTTGCCGGCGGCAAAGAGACCAAGTTCACGGATCGAATTACCGAACATGTAATTGTACGCCGCGTCGGGGTCTTGAAACGGCGCCCCCTTCGATGCCTCCAGAAGGACTTCCACAGCGTCCTCGCCGTTGATCTTCACGATTGGGCTCGGCTCGAAGGTTGCACCATACATGGTGGCGTTGATGTCCTCGTATAGGTAGATCGCAGCGGGAGATTCTCCATCACTCGAAGCCGAAATGAGGCCGTACGTCTTACTGAAATGTATCAGGCCCTAAAACGATGGAGATGAGGGTCAGCCATGGCTTCAACAAAGCGGTGTCGTTGCAGCCGGAAATCTCACCCTAGGCAGCGTCAGTAAAGTTCGACGACAATTCAAGTTCCATTTCATACCCTGCCATATCAAAGACATAACCGAACATCTCGTCATTCACGCTGACGAAGCAATTTGCAAGGTCGAGGCTGAACAAGTACTCGGAAGTGTAGTGTCCACTTGTCACAGCAGCTTTCAAGTCGTTGAAGCAGCCAAGGATGTCGAATGGCTAGCACGTGTCAGCCTGGAAAAGATGCGCAAAAGCTCCAGCTGGACATACGGCCTTGACGTTGGCCACGTATTCCTCAGGAGGATTGGCCACCCATGTAAGGTCGGAATGGAAGCCAATGTAGGGCATGAGGGTCTCGATGTGGAACAAAGCGTCTTCTTGGTGGAACGGAATGCTCATCAAGCATTGATACGCCAGCGCTGACGGTCTAGATCAATAAATGCATGCGGAAAGCATTGCAGATATGCGATACATACCAGCAGGTACACCCCCAAAACTGTCCAAGTTCTGAGAACCGGCGACAAGTTGTCCACAGGAAGTGTCCGTAGCGTCAGGAATGGTCGAATTGCACGGAATCGTCGTGTTTGTCAAAGACGGATCATCTTGCCGCTGCGAAAGGCTAGCTTCGACGCCGACCTTGACCAGATCGCGTTTCGCGGGTTGGCGTGATGAATCCTTCGGCTTGAAGTCGTATCCGAGATGTCTGCTGCCAGCAGCGGTGGATATCGTGCATCCTACGATGAGGAGCGAATGGATCAACATCGTGTTGCAAGGAGGGGGAGGAAAAGATCGACAAGAAGAACGAGCAGTGCCTGAGAATGCGAATAATGAGCGGACGTGGTGCGAGAGCAAACCACTGGCAATGGGAGCACGAGGACGAGATGGAAGTGAGCGAGCGTAGAAGGAAAGGGAAGGAATCTTACCGGCGCGGCCGGCAGAATGACGCGAGCAGGTATGCGAATTGCAAAGGCTTGCTCCTGTCCGTCTATTTGGCGTGGGCTACTGCATAATCACAGGTCTTGACATTGCAAGGACACTGGGGTCTGGACTTCGACCTAGAATACGAACCGCCCTTGCCCTGAGATGTTTCTCGCAGCAGATCGACCTGTCCGGGGGCCGGGCCGGCGGACTCACGAAGACAAGGCATGACCTGGTCCCTGTAATCTCCGTGTATTCAGACATCGAACATCCTGACCGGCGGCCGCTGTTGAGTGTTGACATCGCGCGGATGTTCTCGGATCGTCGCCATCCTTTCAAGTGCTGTCATTGCCGTGTATGAGTAAGATGATTCGTTTGGACCGGCGCTCGCTGAATTTTGATGAGAACTATTCGTTGCCGTCACAGAGCTGTCCTTTTGGGGTTCACGGATAGTCGCAGAATGAGGCCCAGCCATTGGCACTGGATGGCCTGAATCACTCTTCCATGAGATTGCGGTGCGGTCAGCACTAGACGTAGCCCTGGCCTGCTCGGGGAAAAGCCGTGACTGCCGAATGATACAACAACGATGTATCGAGACATTTCAGGCAACATTTGCAGGTCTGAAAATAGCCACGCTGACCATTGTAGAATTAGATGCGCACCATGTGAATCGATCTTGGAGAAAGCTTCCGCAGGACTCCATTCTAGCTCCGGTGCTCGATTCTCGCTGTCACTCTCCCGAAGTCATTGCCACGTCGTGAAGGTAGTCTTGCACCAGCGGTTGCTGAAAGCCTTGAAGGCGAACCTGGCAAATGTCAAAGTGTGCAGACTGATCAAAAGAGTCGACGTGGACCGTACCCTGATGGCAGACTGCGGTTCCAGGCAAGAGTGAAGTTTTCAAAGGCCTCCTTCTGAGTCAGCAGCGGTGGACCCTGTGTCTTTTTCATCTCCGCGACCGCCTCGTGACTGACAACATCCTCACACATCGAGCCCGAGAATCCGCAATGGAGGTGAAAGGTCGTCGGCGCAATCCTTGCGAAGCCCTGCGCAGCATACAAGATCGCCATCGGCTTGTGCTCGAGCTTCCGGTGCGCAGCGCACAGCCAGAGAGTCAGCTTCTCCAGCGGCCTGGATCTTCCCTCCAAAACCGTCTTCAGCCACATCAGCCACGCCACTACGACAGTGTCCTTGACATTGTCATCTGCCACGAAGATGGTCAGCCTCAGCCTATGCACACGCTCGAACAAGTTGGCAAATTGATCCACATCTCCAAGGCGGCGTCCGGCTGAGAGGGGCATCGTGTCATCCCAGATACGGTCGAGATAGGCGGTGAGTTCGTGCTTTCGGTAGATGAGATCGCTCATCTCCTCGTAGATCCGACCACACGTGACGAGGAGGTTGTGGTAGTCGTCCGTACCGTCTCCTGCTGGATCTGGAGGTGTGCGGTCGATCGAGACCAGGTAGTTGTGGATGCGATAATAGCTGCGTCTGCTTGGATCTATCCTCGGGGCCCAGAAGTGGCGGCCGAGGTGGACGGGACTGGACTCGATGTTGGTCAGGAAGTGTCCGTAAATCTGGTTTCGAAGCTCAAGAGGCAACTGGAGGAGGCTGCATTGGAATTGCGCGTTGATCTGATGGAGGACCATGTGAGCGGGCTTCTCTGCGGCACTCCCTTGGAACAGGCTGCCGAAAGACATTGTGAGTGCCGGGTCGAGGATGCCAGTGCTGGAGATATTTAATATCAAAGGAGGAGATTGAGTGGGTGAGTGCATTGGCTTTCATCAAGACAGTTGCTGCCTAGTACAATCGAAAGGTGGCACGATGCTCGCATAGATGCTTTCAAGAGATCGGGTTCGATCGTAGTTGCCTCGGACGGAACCATGGATGACACGAATCTTCACTTTCAGGCTGCCATAACATGGAGACGCCGAGACAAGTTCCTAGAGCCGGCTCACGCATGGCGATGGGAAGGTCGGTATAGTCGCTTCTTGACCAGATCCTGTGGCATGCTCGCACGTCTGTGATTGTCTCTGCTGTTTGGCGGATCATAAACGACAAATGTCGGATTCAGGAGATGAATGACGGGGTCTTTGTACACCAGGAACGACATACAATCGACGAGAGTCTTATTCGCTCGAAGCCCCAAGCTGAATGAGATGTAGAAGTGCTGCTTCATTCAAGAAGATCACAGCTCGCATGAGCTAGTCACCACTCAGTGGCAGCTCAATCAACCAAGGCGCATTTTCCGGCTTGTTGTGGTCATTCATGATGGCCGCGTTGACCATGAGGGTACTCTCGCCCCTTTTGAACACGACTCGACCTCCCGGGCCATCGATTCCTGCTCGAGAGAACTTCACTGGAAGCTGTGCGCCGTCTTTCTTGCCCCCTTCTTGGTCCCATTTTTTCAAGTCCACCCCGTAGCCCTCGTGAATATGCCCAAAGCAATGCAGCAGCGGTCTTGTCTTTTCGATCGCCTTCGCCAACTGCGCACAGCCAAGATGCGAATCGCGAGCGACGTCTAGGCTGCCCTGCGGTGGGCCGTGTGTCATCACAATGTCTGCGTTCGGAGGTATGTTCCAGCGGTCTTCGTTGTGCTTGTATCCAAAAGCCCAGTTGCAGAACTCCGGTTGATACGGTGAGACGAAGATGTTGAAAGAGACGCCACTTTGAAGTGTGAAGGCGTGTGATCCCTCGGTGAGGTAGGTTACGTTCGCAGCTTCAGCAACTCGCCCTGTCATGAGTTCGACAGCCTTGTCATGCTCGTCGGGGTCATCGTCTTTTCCGAGGGAAGTGCGCCAGTACTCGCCATCGAGGCTCACGTCGTGGTTGCCCGCGATGACCAGTTTTAACTCTGCATCGAAGCGATCGAGCATTTTGAGAGCCTTTCGATACGATGGCAGACCGCCAATGTACGTAAGATCGCCGCAGTGAAGTACAACATCCACTTTGGGCAGTGGTCGGCATAGCGGATAAGCTTTGGAGGCGTCGTGCTCGAAGTTGTGGGTGTCCGAGAGGATGAGAAATTTCGTCGGTAGTGTCATGCTGTAATGAGTGTGAGTGCGTGATGCTGTACTTATTCCGCATGTACAGAAAATGGTGACGGTGCAGCGGTATTGTAAGAAGTGAAAAAGTGAGAAGGAAGCAAGCAAGCAAGGCGAAGAGGATATACTTCCTGCCCAAGCAATCTCGTCCTTACAACCATGGTACCTGCATTAGTCACACGCAGAAAGACCACCACTCACCCAGGAATTGGAGGGCACTGGCATAAGGTAATCTCCTCGAATTCGACGTCTACTGTGTTGGCATTTTCGAGTGCCGCACTTCAGAATGTCGCCCGTTTGCCCGTGGTCAAGTCCCGGATGATGATCAGCTTTCTCAAGCCGACTCTTGTACTAGTCCAATAATGTCGCAAAGCTGTTGAGCAGGACCATCATTGGCGTTGAGGAGTCATATAGCGGTGTCATCTCGTAGGCGCCGACGCCACCTGGGTGTGGCACCTGGCTGTTCGGGTACTTGGAATCGTGGCAGACGTTATCTCAATGAGTTGAAGATCCAAAAAGAGATCAACGAAGAAATCGACGAATCGCTACGAGCAAGACTGAAGATTCCAGGTAGGTATGGACAGTGTATCAGCTCTGAGCACCTGAGGTGGCCTGTTGGGATGATGGTGGGGGAGAGGAGGGGCACACGAACGCCGGATTTCGGTACCTTAGGCGACAGATTACCTCCACTCCAAACCATCATCGAGAGCTCCATCGTCAACATGGAAGTTCGTTCGAGAAAACATTTGACACCCACCATCCAGAACGCCGTGTAGAGCGAAGGATGACAGAGACTTCCAGGGGGAGCGTTGGCCGCGGGCATGTCTGTATGGTCGCTGCTGGACTCAACGCCCACCGCCAACTACTCGACAGCCAACCAGACGACTTGACATCCTTCCAGAAGATACACGAAGGTGATGGCTCCGATTTCAACGTCTGGTTCGCGAGCTGGAGTAACACGATCTTCGCAACAGATGCTGGTCTGAGAAGTATCGGGCATCAGAAAGTCCTCGATAACAGCAAAGTCTTACTTGTCAGTCCTGTTGGAGATCACAATGGCGTTCTGCTCGCGTTGGACAGCGATGGCCAATTGTATCGCGCAGAAGAACAGACGGAGCAGGGCATCGTCGCGATGGTCTGCCAAAGCACCGACTTGTCGCCGTCGATTGGTCGCCTAGCCTATGCTGAGAATGGTCGTGTAGCAATCACCATCAAGCAAGCACCCAATGGCAACCTGTGCCATGTCGAAGAGTTCAAGGATCTCGAAACTTTCTTGAGGTGGTTCCAAGATCCGAGCGGAGATGGCAACTATCCCGAAAGACATTTCATGCTTCCGGGACGCCCCAAGCAACTGGAAGCGGGAACTGGCATCTTCGTACTACTGATGGAAAGCGGCCAAGTATACACCTGGGGAGATTCAAGATACCGGTCTTTGGGAAGGTCCGTCACTGGGGATGGCAACAAGTCGGCTGATGAGCCAGCGGTTCTGGAGGCACTCGATGGACTTCACATCAAGAAGGTGGATTGCTGTGGCTGGATGTCTGCGGCATTGTCGGATGACGGCGCATTGTATCTTTGGGGAATCACATCTCCCAGCGACGATGTAAAGATACGTGCCCTGGCCGCCGGCGAGGACGAGGAGGTTGCATTGGTGGAGCTTCCGGGTGATGACTCAGAACCTCTGGACGTTGTCGATGTCGCGCTCGGCGTCGAGCACATCGCAGTGCTTGCAGAGAGTGGCCGTCTCTTCGTCACCGGAGACAACTCCTGCGGCCAACTAGGACTCGGTGACAAGCAGAAATCCGCAGAATGCTGGCAGGAAGTGACTCTACCGAGCGTAGAGATCGAAGCCGTCTTTTGCGGTCCTCGCTCAACTTTCGCGCTTGTCCGTTCGAGCCCAGCATGATCTGAACGATTCAATTCATGACCCTCGCAAAGCCAAAGGTCAAATTGACAAGAAAGCCAGACAGCACTGCAATCTGTCGCCTCCTGCTCCATACTCCCTCCTCTCGCATCAGCCAGCACATCGCTCCGATCGGCCAAAAGAATCCGACCAAGTTGCCGTAGAGCATGTCCTCCAGGCCTCCCGCATCTTCCGCTCCAAAACCCCCTCCATCGCCTGTCCCAACCCCAGCGGCTGCTTCGGAGCCGTTATCAAGCCAGCGCTCTTCAAGAGCAAGAAGCTCGGCTCCTGTGGGCATCGTGTCGGGCGTATGAGTATGAGATTGAATCGCAAGGAATTGGGCACGTAGGGTGGCAACTTCGGAGACCGTAAAGCCAGTAGATAGCAGTCTATCGAAACCGCGAGGAGCAGGTGTGGTAGAAGTATCCTGCTGCTCCGTATCCAGCAGTACGGCTTCCACTTTACTGGCGCCATTTTCAAGCGCAGCATCTGCTTCTCGAGCCGCGTTGACTTCAGACGCGAGCTCCGAGGATGCGAGTTCATCTCCTATAGAACAATGTATGTATACTCTTGCTGCAGGCGGTATTATATCCCGAACTGGCAGCTTGCCTTTTGCTTTGGCGCTTTGAGAAGCTTCATCGAGGCGTGATGGCGGTGGGAGGATAATGTTCAAGCTCTTCGATAGCGATGGTTTATCTGCTAGCACCTTTCCCGAGTGTATCAATCGTAGACGCGAAGTCGAAGCAGGAGGATCCAATCGTGCTCGTAGCAGCTGTTTCAAGGAGAGGACTGAGGTGCACTTCGGTCTTGCAATGGTCAGAACGACATCTGCGTTCGATGAGGAGAAGCGCACCACCACGTCCACGGGGCGCTCTTCCGTAGCCATTGTCATAGCGATCTTCGCCTAGAAGGCTGCCATCTTCGAAGCTGTCGAGGGTCGAAGTTGTGTCGCGCGTTGATAAGGTATTGATCCCGCTTCAACGTTCGGACTTTGATGCGTCAGCAGCTCGAGAGCTGCCCGGAGAACACCCCGCCTCCACGCCACTTTCACAGCGACCAGTTGACGGGTTGGAATACCTTACCCACAAAGACAAACGCAAGTCAGACCAGGCAGAATTCACCATGCCGATCGTTCACATCGTCCTGTTCGAGTTCCTGCCAACAGCCTCAACCGCCGAGGTTCAAGATGTCTGCACCAGGATGCTGGCATTGAGAGACAACTGCCTTCACCCGCAAAGCAACCAGAAATACGTCAAGTCATATGGCGGCGGCAAGGACACCAGTCCAGAGGGACATCAAGTATGTAGTCTCACGACTCTCCTCGACCAAGACCCGTTCTGACCTCTACCAGGGAGGCTTCACCCATGGCTTCGTGAGCGAGTTCGAAAGTGAGGAAGATCGAGACTACTATTTGAATCGAGATCCAGCACATTTCGAATTCGTTGCAAGTCTGAAGAATGTTGTTAAGGGAGTTCGCGTGCTCGACTTTGAGCCTGGCAAATTCTAGTGCTCGGTCTATGCTGTCAACAAGGAGGGCTTTCTATACAATGCCCATCGCTCAAACGCCGTGGATGCAAATGCAATGGGTCCCGCTTCGCAACGATCATGAAATGCTGAAGGATTCGCCGCAACCACACTGTTCCGCTGGGAGGGAATTAGCACCGTACTTCGACGTCAGGACACAAAGTTGTACTTACTGATGTTCGGGTTCCGGAAGATGAACCGCGCACTAAGCTTGTCCTCCAACCAGTCCATCTCACTGCCTATTATGCTGAACAGTGCCTTGCTATCGATCAAGACTTTAACGCCATCCTGTTCCACGGTCTCGTCGAACGTTCCTGGCTTCTCCACGTATTCCAGATGGTACGCTAATCCACTGCAACCACGATTCTTCACGCCAACCCGGATGAGTTTACTCTCAGGCTGGTCAAAGAGAGCATGGAGCTGTTCCACAGCCTTTGGTGTCAATGTGATGGGAGCTTTCCTCGGCCGTAACTTGCTCTTCTTGGGCTTCGCGGCAGCTTTCTCTGGTGATGTTGAAGGTGTTGCGGTTGCAGTAGTTGTAGACGGCGTTCCGATTTGCTTGCTCTTCTGTGCCTCTCCTTCTCGTAGGCTGACGCCGGCACTGCTATCAGTCTTTTGCCACGGAGCACTGGGTGGCCAGCTCAGTTGACCGTCGGATATGCTCGTGTCAGGTGTCCCGGTGTTCTTTGGTGGCGGCATCTGTGGATCGAGTGTCTGAGGACGGTAGGCTGATTCGGTGAATAACGGTCGCTTGGAGGACTGCAGTCGTGGCTTGAACGAAGAGAAAGGACATCGCTGTGCCTTGAGGCAATGTGCACATCGTCGGGTCGCCGTCGGCTGTGAGGAGAATCGGAATATGGTGGCGAGCGACGGCGTCGCAGTTCGGAGCGTCGCCATATTGATTGTGTGTTTGAGAGGTTTAGGGTGATCGGTAGGAGTCTGTCATGCGCACTCCAGATGTTGGTGTTGTCGACGGAGGGTATCGAGAATGACGACAAAGCTGCTTTCCAAGTCTTTGGATTGGTCTACGCTAAAATTCCGGGTGACCTGCGGCCCGCTGCGCACCTTGCGACCCTCGGACGCGCTTGTTTCGTCGCCGACATTGACTTATTCACATTTCCATCGTTTCCTGCCGAACAAGCTGACATTACGGCCTGAAAACCCTCCAGACGAACACATACCGCCATGGCCACGAACGGTGCGGCTGCGCCTCCAGCAGCTCCAACGACCGTCAAGATTCAGGAAGTCCAACAGACCAACTCGCGCGAAAACCGAACGGCAGCTCACTCACACATCAAAGGCCTTGGTCTACGCTCAGATGGCTATGCCGATACAAACGCGCAGGGATTCATTGGCCAAACCGCTGCACGCGAAGCATGCGGCGTAGTTGTGGACTTGATCCGGGCGAAGAAGATGGCTGGAAAAGCTATCCTGCTCGCTGGAGGGCCTGGAACTGGAAAGACGGCATTGGCACTTGCGGTTAGTCAGGAGCTTGGAACCAAGGTTCCGTTCTGTCCGATGACCGGCAGTGAAGTGTACAGCGCCGAGGTGAAGAAGACGGAGGCATTGATGGAGAACTTCAGAAGAGCCATTGGTCTGCGGGTGCAGGAGCGGAAAGAGGTGTACGAGGGTGAAGTGGTGGAACTCACACCCGAGGAGAGCGAGAACCCATTGGGGGCTTACGGCAGGACGATTTCACATCTCATGATCACGCTTCGAAGCTCAAAAGGAACGAAAAAGTTGCGATTGGACCCGAGCATCTACGAGGCGATACAAAAGGAGCGCGTGAGATTGGGCGACGTGATCTATATCGAGGCCAACACGGGTGCTGTGAAGAGGGTGGGGAGATCAGACGCTTTTTCGACGGAATTTGATCTCGAGGCTGAGGAGTACGTGCCAGTGCCCAAGGGTGACGTTCACAAGAAGAAGGATATTGTTCAAGACGTGACGCTGCATGATTTGGATGTCGCGAATGCGAGACCGCAGGGTGGGCAGGATGTTATGAGCATGATGGGACAATTGATGAAGCCACGCAAGACGGAGATCACAGAAAAGCTGCGAGGCGAAATCAACAAGGTTGTGAACAAGTACATCGACCAGGGCATCGCCGAGTTGGTTCCTGGAGTTCTGTTCATTGACGAGGTATGCACATCCTCGACGAGGAAATCTCAAGCAAGCACTAACACCTCCCAGGTCCACATGCTCGACATTGAATGCTTCACCTACCTCAACCGCGCCCTCGAGTCCACAATCTCACCCATCGTCATCCTGGCCTCCAATCGTGGCCAAACCACCATTCGGGGCACCGGCTCGGTACAATCCAACGATCCAGGCCTCATCTCCGCCCACGGCATCCCACCCGATCTCCTCGCCCGCCTCCTCATCGTTCCAACCCACGCCTACACCGCCACCGAAATTCGAACCATCATCCAAACCCGCGCGAAGCTCGAGTTCGCGACCCCAACTGCGCCTCAACTCGCGGACAATCCTCAGGCCTTGAAGGTGTCTGCATCGCTCAGTCCCGAGGCGCTGGACGAGCTCACGACACAAGGCGAGACGGTTTCGCTGAGATATGCGTTGCAATTGCTTGTGCCGGCGAGCATTTTGGCGCGGGCGAGAGGGAGTGAAGGGAACGTCATTAGTGGTGACGATGTGGCGGAGGCGAAGTCTTTGTTCTGGGATGCGGGGAGGAGTGCGAATCAATTGAAGGAGAGGGCGTCGGAGTACATCTCATGAGTAAAGAGTGTGCGGAGGGAAGCAAAATTTTCTGAAAGATCGCCAGTCGGACAGCAGGATGTCGGCTGAGGCCGAGCTCGTTCGGACTGCCTCGAGGAGACTCTGATTGCAGGTCTTCTCGCATGGCCGCAACGTGACTGCGCTGCAACATGGACCAGACAGTCAGCCGCGTGCACGAGACCAACGCATCGACAGATCGAAGTTGCCTGCTGGACCATACATACATTCACTGGCGAGTGGAGAAGCGGAAACACCAATGTAAAAGTAGCCGATCAATGCATTCGTAGGTACTACAGTACTCCGCAAGATACATTCGGCAGGCACTGTTAGGTTGTCCATCTCGGAAGAAACCTCCACTGACTCTCCACATGTGCCATGTGCCAATTTCAGAATCGCAACAGGGTTGGTATCTTTCGCACGCAAAACCAACCAAGAAAATCAACCAGCAAAAGGACTTTTTATCCCTCTTGCTCTTCTTCAACTCCCAAGAACGCCTTCGCTAAAAGTTTCAAAAATGTCCATCATCTCGTGGTAATCGTGGTAATCTTCAAGCAATCCCCCTTCTGCTCTGTGATGATGTGTACTGTCCGTCCGTCTTCTAGACAAACGAATCTGCCTGCCAACTACCGTTCAGCGACGGCAAGGTCGAGGAAATGGGTGTAGCAGTGTGTCGCGTCTCGAGACTGTCATGGCGTCGAACGGTTCCTTGTGTAGGCACATCGACGATGACGGCTGGCCGCGTGAGAGGATGCAGGTCACCGCTGGATCCGCTGTAGTTTGTGGGGTCGCGCTGACGTTCCTGCCGGGAGTCGATGTGCTTCAAGCCGTCGGGTTGAGGTGGTTGTGCAGGCTTGGGGCCGGTGGTGAAGTCCCGACCATCGCATTCCTCCACTTCATCGCGTTGTCGCGAGGGCCAGAACCTCGCCAGCCCGCTTCCCTTTCGCGACTTTTCTTCTTGCATGCTGATGGCCGTGGTGTCCACCATCGAAGCACCTCGGCGAGATCCTCCGATGACTGAGCTGAAGCCGGTGATGCGCCGCCAGAAGTTCCATACAAAAGGCAGGTTCGCCACGAGTAAGGCCGTAGAGCTCTCTCGCACGTACCAGTAGCTCCAGAGGTCGCCGAAGGGTTCGGAGAATGAATAGACCTTGTTAAGAATAGCCGCGAGGATGACGAAGATGCCCAGGGAGAAAATGCCGACGATGGGATATTTCTTTTGCCAGGGGAGGTTGAGTCGGAGGAACATGGGCAGGCCGATGGCGAGCATGAGCAAGTCGGAGCTGAGGTTGAAGCTCGCGTTGGTGATGAGGTGGTTTGTGGCGGCGTTGCATTGGGTGCTCGATGTCGGGACTGCCCAGTACTGATTGAAAGGTCGACACCACACGCCGAAATAAAGTACCTCCATGATCAAAAAGCTGATGGCGACGTAGCCGGCTAGGATCTTGATGGCGATGTTTTCCCAGCGGAGGGTCGTGAGACGAAGGTAGAGGATCAAGAGGCATGCTTTTGCGCCCCAGATCACGACGCATTGGCTCTGCTCCACGACGAGCACGAGTTTGCTGCCGTACTCTCGTTGTTTGATTTGAGTATCGTCCAGAGTTGAAAGGTCGAATCCGGGTGGGAGGAGGTTGGAGCTGCTAGTCCGCACGATGTTGATCGTAACGATCAGGACGGTGTAGAAGCACAGCAGGATGGCCATGCAATAATCGTCGGCTTGGAATTTGAGGAATGATCGTAGGACCATGCGGCGGGAGATGCTGCCATTTTTCAGTCAGTACTTCGTTCAGTTCTGCTCAAAATTTGCAGTGCTGCCATACAATCTACTCAGCGCGACCAGCAGCACAATTGCCCACCATATCCAGGACTCGATGACGAGGGGCGTCATACTGATCTTTTGACCGGGTTGGCCGGTCCGGGGTGAGAAGATGAGGTCGGGTTCGGTGAGGAGGTTTTCAGGGATATTCTTGTGGTGAGGCGGAATTCGGTCTCGCGCGTAGCCCGTGGGGCATGATTCTTGGAAGACCTCACAAAGGCAGTCGGTGATCAAGTGGCACGGTGGCCGATACGTTGCGGTGGACCGCGTGAGAGTTTTGCGAGTGTGAATGATGATGATGATGCGAGACGAGAAGACAAGACCAGGGTGAAGGGGGCCAAGGAGGGCAGAGGAGGTGAAGTCACGAAGTGAGCAGAGAGAGAGAGAGAGAAACGTGCGGTAAAACTAAAACATGTGCTGGGGAAGAGGTCGAGGACTCGAGGAAGGATGCGATGCAGCATTGCCCGACTGCCAGTGGACGAGGATGGACGAGGGCTGACGCTATCGCAGCCTCTCGCCCTCCGGCTCATGCGCCCAGAACACTATCAAATCCATCCCACGGCCGGAGAGGCTTGCGCGCTGGATGTGGAACCGCAGAGGGGAAACGCAACACGTCCGAAGCTTGCTATTGGTGCTGTGCTGCTCCGGCCTCAACACCTTTGGCGAGTTTGGGCACCGTATCAGCTGTGTATGTAGGACGTTTGACCAGGTCTGTGTGCGGATAGCCGCATGATCATGATCCTGAGATGCTACGTCGGGGCCTCTCCCTCTTGCCTTTCATGCTCTACGCCCTCGACAACAACATCATCACCGTTGTCTCAAATCGAACCCCAACCGGAGCCGAGACGTTGCAAACCCTAACTAGACCGCTTCCCGCGGCCAACTGCCATGTGGCGTGATCCCGATTCGAGCCCCAAGAAGCGGAGTCAGCAATGATCCGCGTCAGGGATTCACTCGAAAATGAGCCGAGACTCGCGTCGATGAAGAGTGAAGACTGATCACAGATGAAGGAACACTCCGCTCCTTGCCGACTTCAAGGACGTCGCAGCCCGCTTTCCACAAGCACAAACTCACACACACACACACACAGCACTGCCATCGTCGACCGGTCAACCGAGATGGTGTCCACGTTCAGCCTCTGTGCAACGTCCCTCCGGCTCCAAGCGAGACGTTCCACTGTTCCAGCGTCCGCCCAGCTCTCGCCAAGTCAACTCTACTCGTACACTCCGCCGGTACGACAGAGTCCAGACACAATATCCCATCATCAAGACCGAAGCACATGCAACCACACACCCAAAATGTGGTCAGCGGTGAGCCACGGCTACTATAGGACAGACTGTACTGTATACGCGCCATCAAACCGGTCTCGTGTCCGCTTTTGGTCTAGAACCCATCGTCTCCATAATCGAACCTCGCAACCGGATGTTCTCAGCTCGCCGAGTGCTGCATGACAAGAACGACAAGAGAGAGATTTCAACAAGATCATCGCAGCCAATATACTCGCTTCGGGAAGGTCAATAGAGCTCGACTCCGACATCAAAGATTTGAAGCGAGTGCCCGAGGAGCTGAGTCTTGTCACCTTCTGCTTGCGGATGTCGCACGGAAGGTTTTCAGCTTGCAGCTTCATCTTGATGGGACCACGTCGCAGTATCTCAGGTAGTGGTCAGGAGACCTGCCGATCATCATTCCGCGCTGTTTGATGATGTACTGATGAAGGCACAGCGACAAGCATGCAATTAAATCATATCCTGATATCCTAAGCTGACGAATACGTCTAGAGCACATACATGGAATCAAGACTTTGATCACCTTCCAGACCATTGGTCGTTGCACCCTCGGCAATCAGCTTTGCCTTCTTCATGTTCCTGCGCCTCAGCAGGACCCAGCATGCACCATACAGAAACCCAGCGACCACCGTCTCAGACCAGCGGACACAGCATTACCCCGTACGTATCGTGGTCCTTGTTGGCTGGGATACAACTGCGACGACATGAGATTGGACAAGTTCGCGATACTGTACGCGAAGGGCATGCCGACCGCACGCTTGGAGTCGGGCGAGAGGTTATTGGTGATCCAGGTAACTGCAAGTGTGGAAATAGGGTAGAGTCCTGCCGCAGTGTGAGCGATGATGGAAATGGTAAGCGAGAAACATTGACATACCTAGGACAAGCACAAATATTCCGGCATATCCAGCACCAGGATTCGAGCTCCCGACACAGATTAGGCAGCCGACCGAGACCGGGACACAGCAGGAGATGATGAAAAACACCACGCTTCTTGATCTTGTCGGAGTAGCCGACCTGGAGGACGATGAGCGAGATGCAGCCGACCACGTACACCGGGATGGTCATGTAGTTGACCTTGAGCGAGGCATAATCTGAACGTGGTCAGCGGATCCACATCGCATACGAGATCGAGCAACCCACCCGAGACCAGATGTGATGATCGGCAAGAAGACACCAAATCCGTTGATTGCCACGGATGGTGTGAAGAATGCCGTACCGAGGAGGTAGACGAAAGGATCCGTGAGGGCAATCTTGATCCATCGGCGTTCGAAACCGTCTTTTCCGCAAAGCTCCGTGGGCAGCAGTATTGCGGTGCTGCAGTCGTGCGCCTCGACATTGTCTGCCATGTCGGAGACTCTTCACGGAGCTGCTGCTTGTCGTGATGTGTTTGAGGTCCTATCATCGACGACTGTCGGTTGGCTCGTAACGAATAGTGCCGAGGCCGCTGATGGAACGACAATGGAGCTCGAGAAACAAGTCCAAGACCTACTCTTACAGGCTGCAGGCATCACGAGGAGATGCTCAGATCACCGAGTTTCAACACCTTTGACCTTACGAACATGCTGAACACGGACAACTTCGGCTTTGGAGAGATGCCAAGTTCGGCTGCGCGTTGGCCGGACGATCTGGGCATGAGTGGTGGCGACCTTGATCTTGATCATGCTATGTTGGGAACTGGATATGTCTAGACAACTATTTGATTCTTCAATATCTGCATGCATCGACTCCCATCTCCACGATCACAACTGAGCGCGGTCGAAGTTTCTCTGCCCTGCTCGCCACTTCCTTCTGCCCAGCGCTCGCCGGACCATCGTTGACGAGCGCGGTGTACGCAAGTGGCTCTTTTGATCGAACGAGCTCCCGCAAGGCCTACTTGCCAACGCTCATACCCTCCCTCCCTGAGCCACAGACGTGGTGGTCCACATATACATTCCGACGGAATCCCATTCGTCACGCCAACAGCGACATCAAACCGGCACGGCAGGAAAACCGCTCCGCCAGTTCGTCCTGGAATGACTCCGCATCATGCTCCATCACCCAGTCGATGCCCTTCTGCGCAGCGCCACGCATGAACACCGTCTCTGCGCAATCTAGAACCTCCTCCGTGATGCCCCGCCGATTCGCGATAGTACAACACTCCACGGCACGTCTCCCTGACCCACCATCTATCTCCATGCCAATCTCCACGTTCAGATTGCGATGCACCATCGCCAACGCGGACAGATTGTCAGTGACAAAGGAGTAACCCATAGCCGCGCTTCGAACAGCTCGCCCAACATTTGACCTTGCAGATCTTGAAACGGTAATCGACAGTCCGTGGATCAATACCAATTCTCGCGCAGCAGCATTTTGAAAGAATTAACCCTACGCTCGCGCCGCCCACCAGACTTCATCAAACACCGTCTGTCTTCTCGACGACATCGCTCAGCTGGAACTGCTTCGCTACTACTCCGTCGCCCGATGAGCGCAAAAGCGGGCATCGATTCGCGATCTGCGCGAAAGACAGTGTGGGTCCTGCACTCGACCGCGATAACATGGATTTGGCACCCAGATTCCGCCCAGAGCCATGTCGGCGCTGCCGTCGGCACAGGGCGGTGAGCACATCGTCCCCCCAGGGGTTGGGGATGTTGACTGTGACGTCGAGACCTTTGTTCGGCGAAGAAGCCGTGTCGGAGAGCGATGTTATTCGGGGAGGTAGTTGATGTTGTAGCCTGTGGCGGTGAGATGGAAGGGTTGCATGGTTGAGGTGGGTCTTGGTGATTCTGGTCGGATACTTGGGTTGCATTGGTGTTGGTGAAAGATATATTGTTCAGGAAAGATATGCTTTGGAGCGAGAGAAGCACGCCGAGATTGGACGACATGTTTGAACAACGTTCTCGTGTATTGGATCATCGGAAGGAGTTGGGTCCTGCCGAATCGTTGTCATGTTATCGGAGTTTTGCGAGAGCTGCTGTCGGCAAAGGCCGAATAGTGCTGGATAAGGTGCATCTTTCGGGTTCGCAGGTAGTGAACAAAGCGACGGATCAGAACAGCCCAGTATTGCACATCCAGCGTCTCATAAGCCATTGAGCAAGCTGGTATGAATCTCTACCTTGAATCAATTCATTCTGCCGACAAGACCTACAGTTGAGCTCTGTGTGAGCGTACCTCGTACTCGCAACAGGGAGTCCACAATCAAGTGTTGTGTTGACTGTCGTATTTACAAGCTAAGCGGCGATTGTACCTCTGCCAGCCTTGCCCTCAAGTACCCACCCACAGCGCCATGCTACGCTTGTTCAAACATCAAACATCGAAGTCTCCGATTCCTATGCTCGCGGGCTATGCCTGTCGTGCGCGATAGACACTCACTTCGACTCACCCACAATGAGCGGCGATCCACGTCGGCTCGCTTCAGTATCTTGATGCACAGCCTTGCTTCCCTTCTCCCTCCACGTGCTGACGGCTGGGACATCAGCGTACATCCTCTCTTCTTCTGTCTTGTACGCTCTAGGCGTTAGCTTGATCAAGGTATGTAATGGAACCTCCATCCAAGGAGACTTCTCTTGCGATGAGCCCATGAAGTACGCATAGATACACCGCAGCACGGCCTGGTGCGTGACGATGAGGATGTTCTCCGAGCGCTCGAGTTCCATGATGATCGGTTCCAGCCGGATGACGACGTCGCGGTAGCTCTCGCCGCCAAGGTAACGGTAGTTGTACTTGTCTTCATCACGAGCCTTGAAGTCCTGGGGATACTGCTGCTCGATTTCGGCGTATGTGAGACCATCGCACACGCCCGAATCTAGCTCGTCGAGGGCCTTCCAGGATAGCTTCTCATAGGGCAGATGGCACGCGGTTTGAGCAGTTCGTTTGAGGGTAGATGTCCAAACTGTCAATGGCAAGTCGCCGGCGGACTGTTTCACAAGACCGGGCAAGAATTTGGCGTATTGATGACCGCGCTCAGAGAGGTTTGCATCGCCACCGATTTGACCGCTGAGGTTGTACATGGATTCTCCGTGCTGTGAGGAACGTCAGTACATTATTCCCCAATGTGGCATGGCTTCAACATACCCGACTGATCCAGATCGATCGTGGCTTGATGTGGAGATTCATCAGGTAGTACACCACCCTCGATTGAAGGTAGTCCTGTATCCGGTTGATGATGACTTGCGAGCCAACATCAATGATCTTGCAGTATGTCATGTCCGCCTCGTCCTCATCCAGTGTCTGATATACCCTCTCATACATCTTGATTCTCTCCCTGAAATCGTTCGCGGCCTCCTCTGGGTCCTGCCCGACGTAATCAGGACTTGTCGTCTTGACCTCGAGTATGTTGCTCATGATAAGGTCCTCGTCATCGCACTTGCTTTCCACAAAAAGTGTCTGGATATCCTCCGAGTCACATCGCTCTTTAATCCACCGCCTCCGAGCTTTCGTGCTGTTTGTTGCGTCGAGGATCGCAATGAGATTGTTAGGTCCGCGGAACCAATTACACATATCGTCAACCGCAGCTTCGGCTGCAGCCATTCGTAATCGTTCACCTTCCTTATTGGCGGTGTCAAAGAAGGCTGCCGGAGGTTGAGGGGTTGCCGTTCGCCGGTAGTTGCCAACGTTGAAGCATTTCGCTGTGATACTGAGCCAGCCGAGATATCGGACGACTAGGATTATCTGTCAGTGAAGTACTCTCCGCAAAGAAAGCTGCCTCCAGCAATGAATGAACTACCTTTCTGTGCAATCAGACTCTTGCCTCGCGCAGGCAAGCCTACCATCACCACACATATCCGCGTGTCCTCGGGCTGGACACCCACGCCATTCGTCTTTGAGTTTCTTGCATTGGAAGTCGCCCTAGTCCGCATGGCTGGTCTCATAAAGTCTGCCGGCGTGGCTTTGGTGAGTTCTGGACGGTACTGCTCTGCGACCCCGTTGCTGTTGGGGGCGTCTTCTGACATCGGCACGATTCCTGTCGCGGATGGCGGACGAAAAGTTGCTCAACCGAATTGCTCTCGAAGTGAAGGAAACGCGACTGTCGATCCGTTCATATGTGTGGACTTCTCCCAAGTGCGAGACTCTTGAATTAGACGACGCACTCAATGCCTGGTGTAGGTCGACGAGGAGATCGTTGCACAGTCCGAACTGCTATCGCGGTGGTAAGGCGGGTAGTCTATGGCGCTCTTTGGGCTAGAGCTTTGTTTGTGGCGGTGGGGAAGCAGATTGAAAGCCGGAGAAACAGCGATGCAGTTCAAAGATGGACTTCACTGTGAATGAAGAGCAGAACCGTAGGACCGAGAGGAGAATCGAAATCGAATGTAAGTGCAACTCGCACTCGAAGAAAGTAAGCGCGGAAGACGACACGACGAGTAGTATTGCTCGTGGTATTTACTAGAGGGTCTCGTGCCCCGCGAAATGGTGGAAGCAGGTGCATGGAGGTGACGCAGCCGAGGGAGATCAAATCTCGAGCTGACATGTGGGAAGACTGCCGATTTACGGCGAAGTTCGGACGCCTTAAGCCGAGCCAAACCCCCTACGGCCCAAAGAGTCTTCAACTATGGTAGGATACCTTATTACTCACATACAGCAGCATCGGGAGAAATTGTATTATACACATTGGAACATGCTTGGCGTCAATTGCGTTGGTATAGTATGCCTCAAAGCTTTTATCGCCTCGATGCAACAATCCAATGTGTCTATTCGTGCTGGGCATATGAGCTACACGATTGAGGCTGACGAACAGCGCACTGTCTTTCGATCATTCTTCCAATTTCTCACTTCGCACACCTCTCTCCCCAGCGTCTTCGTTCACTTCGCTTTCGTCGGCCATCATGTTGCGAAACAGGGTTTCAGCTGCTACACGCTCCAGTTGACGAGCGTTCATCTCGAGCTCCGCCTCTACTCGAAGTGTCAGTTGGGATTATTTACTTCCCAGTTCACAGCCTCACATACCGAGAAGGTTGATGCCATCCAGCTCCCAGCCTGCGATCTTCTGGTGAATGGCCTCCTCAAAGGCAGAGGTTCTGGAAAGGTCGAGCGTAGTGAACTTCACGACAGGGTTCTGTCCGAGCGGCTCCACAAAGGAGTCAACAACAATGTCCTTGATGTCGACTAGCGATGTCCAGCTCGGGTCGGAAATGTCGTAATCCGCGACCATTGTCTTCAGCGCCGCGATGGCGGCGAGCTCGGTGACTACCACATGATCGGCGTTCTCACCCGACCGCCGGAGTACCGACTGGTCGACAGGCGTGTTGTCGAGGAAGTCTCCGACAGCCTTCACTTTCGCTTTGACCACTTTGTTGATGCGCTTTGGTTTGGGCGGGGGCGGCGGTCCGCTAGGGACCCTGGCCTTGGGAGACTTGCGGGAGGACCTGGAGGGAGCCGTCTTCTTGATTGCAGACTTTGTAGTACTCTTCTTTGAGACAGATTTCTTTGGCTTCATGCCGGAGCTGCCGGAGATCTGTGGGCCAGGCTCCCTGGCTTCAGAGCCAGAATCGAGCGAATTCTTCTCTTTACTCTCATTAGGAACAGTAGACGTGCTTTCTAACTGCTTGGCAGGGAGAGCAACACTGGACGGGCTTGATTCGGACTTTTGCTTCTTGCGAGGCGGAGGGCTCGACGGTGGACTCTTGTCGGCAGTCTCGGACTTGGACACTAGCTCGGCAGTGCTCGTGGCGCTCGCAGGAGAAGCCGTGCTAGAGGTGCCTGAGATGGTCTCGTTCTGAGGCGCCGCCATGTTGCAGTCGAGATCTTGGAGTGGAAGCGTCAAATGCGGATATGCCTTCGATGGCCTTCAACAAAGAGAGAAAAGTGCAGATGCGGACGTTTGGTGAAAGCGTGCTGAAGGATAAAGGAAACGGGATCGCGAGCGAGAGATGGATATCCTCGTCTCAGAGTGCAGGTCTATGGCTTGATGTTAACAATGTGGTGTAATCTCTGCCATTGTCAGTCTTGCACGAAAATGCATCCTATTGTTGGCTTCGCAACCAATGTTGCCGACGGTGAAGTGCTCATGCTGAAATCCGGAGCAGCGTGGATCTAAGCAGCGACTAAAAAGAGCCTCTGATGATACTCGTGACAATCGCGCCATCGTCGTCCTGTTCGAGGAGTTAATGCCATAGTCAATGTAGCGATCTCGGGAGTCGCCAGCAAGATCTCGCGCGCGGTCTTGTTCATCAGACACTACATGTCACGCGCTTGCTTCAGTGGGTCGTTGGGTCGTCCGATGAAAGGCAATGGTTGGAATTCGCATTTCGAGTGAGTTGATAGGTCCCGTAGCATGTGAATGTAGAACGGAAGATGAGCATGTGAGTCTGAATATTGGAAGGCTCAAATGGAACTTGGAAGGCAAGCGCGGACCGCACTCCGCCGCCTCCAAAGCTTCCAGGACCAGCTCAGAGCCTCTTCCACCTTATGCCCGTGCATCACAAGTTTGTTTCTTTGTGATCGTGCACTTGAGCGTGTTGTCTTCGGCCAAACCAGAGCATACATGACCAGACTGGTCTCACACACGGCTCCAGTCCATGCAGCAGCCGCTGCATTCACCACGACATCACCGCAGCTCAGACTACACCTCCAAGCCTGACTACAACACACGCCATCACCGCGAACTTTCTGATCTTCGTCACGACTCACGACATCCCCTTCGACACCTCCACCTCGCATCATCTCAACGACCACATGTGTCACGATCTCACGAGCGCCGAACATCCCCGATAAACGCGCCCCTACTGTCCATCGACATTCCATCGACCATCACCAGTACAGAAACGTCTTTTCGGACTGGCCACGAAGCCGCCATTGCATTGATAACTTCCCACACCCGCGCTCGCGGCGCCTGGCGCTATGGGGAGGATCAAGAAGGCCGCCACCGAGCGGCATACGGCAACGCTTTCACCCTTCGTTGCGAACTTCGTCAAGCACGCTACACAAATACCGCTCCATGAGCTGCCAGCACATCTGAACAGCTTCCCACAGCACTGGCCGCTGCCGAGAGGCGACCTCTATCACTGGATACCACTGCTTGATCGATTCGATCACCTACTGGAGCTATTCAACAAGGAGTATGGATTGCATGAAGGGCCACAAACGCAGCAATTCGGTCGGCGGTTACTGGAGAAGGGCGATGCGGAGGCAGACATGCCATATCCTTCGGGAGGAGTTGGAGATGAAGAGCTTGATACCGCGAAGTACTCCGCAGAAGGCGACAGGGAGCTTGTCGAAGTTGTGTTGCACTTCACGCGGATACTGCTGGAGCATTGTGGCAATCGCAGCTTATACAGCAGCAGCGCACACATCAATAACCTTCTGCACACCACCTCGCTGAGCCTACTACAGCTCTGCTTGAAGCTCGGTCTTCGGCTGGCTCAGCGATACCAGGTGGCTCGCTACAAGAACCATCATCCAAGCGCTCAGGCTGTTCTACTCGCCAACCACTATGCGTTCAACTTCGACAACTTGCACAAGATCGCCATGCCATTCCCAAGACCGTCAATGGCGCCTGCATTGCCCAATCAGACCCCGGCCAAGGGCAAAGACAAGGTCACACAAGCTTCACAACTGAACACCTCGGATCTGGTATCGATTGCAAAGGACACACCGTCTCCCGCAGTCATCAAGGACATGTCTACCGTGATCATCACGTACTATGACCAACCCGCGGCTCCCTCTACTGTTGACACACCGGAAGATCCATCAGAATCTCTACCTGTGACTCCGACACCGGCACGTAGGACGTCCAATCTCGGACCATCGCGGGACCGGCTTTCACCAGGCGAGAGAAGCAACAGTGCAAATGACGTTTCATCCACTCCAGTCAAGTCGCGTGAGACAGACGCTGCTCCGTCCAACGCACCGAAGTCATTCACCATTCCCGCCGAGGAGGTTGCAGCAAAGCCCGCGTGGTCACTGATTGCGGACGCATTGCCCAATTTACCGAATGACCTGCGTTACGACCTGCTCCACCGAGTACGAATCGCAAAGTCGTACGCCACCGCCGAGACGAGCAACCAGGAGTTGCTGGAAGTGCGCCTCCTCGCGATTGCAAATCTGGCTTTCGCCCACAATGAGAGCAAATTTCAAGAGAAGGTTGGCATACCTGATGCTGAGGAGCCGAGACGTTTCCATCTGGCTCAGCAGCTTTGCGACTTGCTGCAGCCCGCTACAAGTGTACAGACCGCCCTCACGCTACAGTCTGAGACGGCCGTCATCCTCACTCTCGAAGCTTTGACAAAGAGCAGACACAAGGTGGGCGAAGTTGCAGACGCGCTCGCAGTTACCGTCAATCACGGAGCGTTGTACTACGAACTGCGCAAAGTCATTGCCACGCTCAGCGAACCCGAGGAATCTTCCAGCCAGCGAGAACTGCAGCAAAGCGAATGGCGCGACGCCACTTTTGATCTAGTCAACAGCTTGCTGGGAGCCAATCATCAGGCCAGGTATGCCGAAAAGATGGTGGCCGCGGGCATCATGGGAGTGCTCATCGAAGGCTTAACATTGCGCACCGCTCGCGCTGAGAGATTTCATGAGAAGATTCTACAGTTCTTTGACAGCTTCATTCATGGTATCCCGACCGCTTTCCAGACCTTGGCAAACGTTAAAGGATTGGACATCATCGCGGACTTGACGAGCTTTGAGGTCACAGCTGCTCTCGAGACCGCACGCAATGGCCGGGGCTTGCCCAAGGACTATAAGTCCAAGGTCGTCGACTATGAGATTCCATTCTACCAGCAATCAACCCTACGTCAGTTGTTCAAGAATACTGTCCACATGTTTGAGCACAACGCGGGCACTCACGACCGGCTGCTGCGAAACCTTATCGACACGCCTCAGATCCTTGGAGCACTTCGCATGGTCATTGAGAACGCGTCCATCTTTGGTTCGAACGTATGGACCGGCGCTTTGAACATTGTCAGCAGCTTCATTCACAACGAACCAACCAGCTATCAAGTCATCGGCGAAGCCGGCCTGAGCAAAGGCTTTCTGGAATCTATCACCGAAGCTCAGATCCCTGAGGAGTTGCCTGCACTCGACGGATTCAAGCCTTTGACAGAGACTCAATACCTTGACATGGACGAGAATGGCGATCCTGTGTTTCCAACTGCAGCCGGCATTTTATCTGTAGGCGAAGTGATGTGCGATATTCCCACCGCGTTTGGAGCTATCTGCCTGAATGAGTCTGGGATGCAGCTTTTCCAGGCCTCCGGCGCGCTGGTGAAGTTCTTTGACATCTTCCTTTCTCCAGCTCACGTTCGCGCCATGGAAGACGAGGGATCCACAGCCGCTACAATTGGGCAATCTTTCGATGAGCTGTCAAGACATCAGCCTCGTCTCAAGGACCAGATCATGGCTGCGGTCTTCAACATGCTTCGACGCCTGAAGCAGCTCTGCGAAGTGCTTGCAGTGCAAAAGCGTTCAGGTGCCAAACTCTGGGAAGCCGTTGATGGCAAGATGGTCGTGGCAGGTGGCAGGGATGCTCTGAAAGGTGTTTCTCGGGAATACTCTGCCGAATGTCTCTCGAGCGAGACCAAATTCGCCCCTTTCGCGGAATCCGAACCGATCGAAGCCCACGAACATGAGGATCAAAACGAACGTGCTCCCGGCGTTCCCTTTCTAAGCACTTGCTTCAAGTTTCTCGAAGGATTCCTCCACAATACCAACATGTGCGCCCTCTTTTGTGAGGAGTCTGGTGCTGAGTTGATCCTCGACCTTGCGACCACTCCCAGTAATCCGTACGACCTGGTTGCGTTTCCTCTCTTCAGCAAGATTACGCAGGTGCTCAAGTTGATGGGGGAGTCGAGGTCTCATCTTGTTCTACCGAGCTTAATCAGACGCACACAGTACTCCCTGCTTGGCCTGAAAGGTCTGATGGAAAATAGCGAAAAGTCCAGCGCGTTCAGCAAATTCGAGCAAATCGAAGGCGGATCTGCATCTCAACTGGAAGTGGATGGCACGACTGTCGTCAAGTCGCTCCTTAACGCACACCTCCTCACACACGTACTTGGCCGTACGCTGGCTCCGCCTCCCTACAGTCTTCGCCACGGAAACCAGAACAACCATCTGTTCTTGAACCTCAACTTCACAGATGTCTACGTCGAGCTCATTAAAGATTTGAGCAAGCTCCACGCGACATGTCTTTGGGAGAACCTGTTTTTCCAGCGCATGCTGCCCGAGAAGATCAAGACGCAGACAGAGCCCCGCCCCTTCATCATGCGCCGCATCGATGCGAACGGAGTGGTTGAAGTCGCAGCGGAAAAGTCAACAGACTCATCACAAAAGGACAGCAGCGACGTAAACATGTCGACTGAGCAGAGTTCTGACGACAGTCGAAACGGTATGCTGGTGACGAAGAACATCAAGACGATCCGATACCTCCTCAGCCAAGTGCCTTATGGAATCGAGTCTTTCTACCATTCACTTGGTCAAGCCATCGTGACGAAGCGCTGCGAGCCTGCATCGAAACAACACGCCATCTATGTTGCGGAACATTTGGCAAATGCTGCGATCTGGGAGCTCGAATTCCGCAGAAGTCCTCCAGGTGAGGACGGAATGGACACCAAGTACATTGCACAAATGTTGGTCATCATCGGTCGAATGATGCTTCGGAATTCGTACTCCATGGAGTCATTCGGCACGAAAGAGGCTCTCACTCTGGTCTTGACTAAGTTCTACATCGCTGGGGGGTTTGAGAAGCTCAACTCCTACCTCGACCACTTTGTGCAGGCACTCGCGAACCAGTCCGAGGATGAGAAGGTGAACCAGCCGGTGAAGGATGCCATTCAAGCGATACTGTCCTTCTATACCCAAGTGGTTCGTTCCAAATGCATCAACGATGCCTCGCAGACAAATCTCATCCTTCTGAGAGATAGAACGCAACCGGACTTCTTCCAGCCAGGCCAGTTCCTTGTCGAGATTCGACATGCAGTGCTCCCGGCGGTAAGCAAGATTTGGCACTCGCAAGAACTTGAAAAGTTCGCCGATACCAACCTCAAGGTCGTGGTCGACATACTTCGCTGCATTCTCAAGGCAGAGGGTGAAGACCGTGCTCTGAAGCGCAGTGAGAAGGCAAGCCGGCGAGTGCTGGCGCATACTCCCGAGTTCAAACTTCGCAATCTGGACGGTCTCGATAGACTGAAGAATCTCGGGTTTGACTTGACACTCAGCCGTGAAGCTTTGTACCGATGCAACAATCACAGCAGCAACGCTGAGGCCTACGTCCGGCTCAGACTCAAGGACAGCCATTCTCCGAGATTTGCAGTTCCCCAAGGCGAGCCTGCTCCAAATGATGCAGCGCCCGCACCTTCATCAAGCTCAGGACCCGACATTGAGATGCCGGCTGCAGATGAACAGCCCTCTGCACAAGTACCAACTGCTTCGGCGGCAGGTGGTGCCCTAGCTCAAGTAGCAGCAACGCTCGATCCAAGCGGGTCAATGCATACCCTGCTCACTCTGGATAGCGACATGATGTCTGATGACGACAATCCGGGCACCCTCGGCGCATTGCCGGCTGACATGAGGGCTCAGGATCTCGCCAGCTTGACGGACCCGCGAACGTTAGAGGTCCTGGGTCAATTGCGCCCATCTCTGCCAGCGCGAGACACGCAGCAACTCTTCGTCACCATTGATGACCTGGATGATGAGCGTACGCTCCTTCGCAATGATCTCATCGACCATTGTCTCGAAGTTCTCAGCAATCAACCCTCCCTAACCTTTGAGCTCGCGGACTTGATTCAGGCCGCGGTAGCGAAGGCTGGCGAAGGTGCAAATCCACGTGCTGAAATCGGCGCGACGTTGGTGTCATCATTGATGTCGTTGCAAGGCGAGGAGCCAACCAAGGAGTCCGGACTCAAGATTCAAGCATACGCACACCTGGTCGCACTGATTCTCCAAGACCGTGACTTCTTTGACTCTACGCTGGATGAGCTCAAGGAGTACTTTGAGAACTTTGTGGCTTGGGTCCAGCTGGGATCAGATCAAAAAGCAGAAGATGCGCCCTGGATCCGGACCGTCCTGCTCATTATCGAGCGAGTCCTTGCCGAGGACGAACAGCCCGTTGAAGTCACCTGGAGCCCACCTTCTGCCGAGGACGCGCTCAAGCCTTTGCCTGCACTAAAAGTTGCCGAGCCGGTTGTCGCGCCAGAGATTCGGTCGCAACTCTTCGACGCCTTGATCGATCTGCTCCCCAAAGTTGGCAAGGACGCTTCTCTTGCACTCTCCGTCTGCCGAGTGCTCACCATTCTCACCCGGCGACGTGAGCTCGCGGCTCGCCTCAGCGAGAAATACACCCTAGGTCGCCTATTCTTGATGACCAGACAGCTGGCAGGTGCGGTCGACGAGAAGCTGCAAGGCTCTTTCATGCTCATTCTGCGGCACATGGTTGAAGACGATGGAGTGATGCGTCAGATTATGCGAGCCGAGATCAGAACCATCTTCGAGAACCATCGTTCTTCTCGCCCAATGGACACGACCGCGTACATTCGGCATCTGTACCACTTGGTCCTTCGCAGTCCTGAAGTCTTTGTCGAGGTCACGCAGGAGTTGCTTGAGATCACACGCTACGATGGACATCCTCATCGAGCTCAATGCCTCGCACTCAAAAAGGAGCCGCCGGTCACTGCAAGCGAACCAATCGACGTGGTGTCTGATCAATCTGCGCCGACCGAGGATGTCTCCGCGGCGCCCAAGTCTTCCGAAGCAAGACCACCGCCGATCACAGATTCGACGGATGGTGTTATTCAATTCTTGTTGCGCGAGCTATCCAACTTCAAGGACGTGGAAGACAAGCCTGTGGCTGTTGCAAAGGAGAGCCAGAACGAGAAGTCATCAGCAGAAACTCCTTCGGCCGATGTAGAGATGTCGGACGCGGGAGCAAGCAGTAATGCTCTCGACGGATCATCCGCTGCAGCGACTGCATCGGCTGACACGAAGAACAACACCAAGCCAGCCTTCAAGCCTGAGGATCACGCTATCTACATTTATCGCTGTTTTGTGCTACAGTGCTTGGCTGAGCTACTAGCCTCATACAACCGCACCAAGGTCGACTTCATCAATTTTTCCCGCAAGTCAGATGCCAATCCGTCGACGCCAATGAAGCCTCGCGCCGGCACTTTGAACTACCTCCTCAACACACTTCTTCCAGCCGGTACTTTGGAGCATCGAGACGATATGGCCCATCGCAAGAGAATTGCAACATCACACTGGGCTACGCAGGTCCTCGTGTCGTTGTGTACGAAGACCCAAGAGCGGCATCTCAGCAACGCGCAATCCAGCGACCCAACGGCGTTCCCCGAGCACGAGCCCGACCTCACATTTGTCCGCAAGTTTGTGCTTGAGCATGCTCTCCGCGCATTCAAAGACGCCACTACGTCCGCAGAGCCTCTCGATCAGCGATACTCTAGACTTTTGGCTCTTGGAGAACTCTTCAACAAGATGCTCAACGGCAAGGTCGACTTTCAGAGAACTTCTGCCCAGAACACCAGCAATTGGACCTCTCATCAGCACATGGGTCGATTGATGTACGAGAAGAACTTCATCGGCACGCTGACTTCAGCGATCGCCGAGCTCGATCTCAACTTCCCGAACGCTAAGAGGGCTGTCAAGTACATCCTGGGCCCGTTGAAGCAGCTTACTGAGCTTGGAATCCATCTCAGCCAGACGATGGATATTTCCTCGTCCAGCGGCATTCCAACGAGTGCAGATGAAGATGACATCTCCTCTGCAACATCGGTCTCTGGAGACGAAGATGACGACCGCGAGCAGACGCCCGATCTCTTCCGTGGCTCTTCACTCGGCATGTTCGAATCCGGCGCTGGCGAGGACGATGACGATTCGGATGATGACGAAGAGGACGACGATGAGGAGATGTACGACGACGGGTACGACGATGAGATGGAGTACGAGGAAGAGATGACGGCCGATCATGGCGAGGTCGTTAGTGACGACGACGATGACATTCATGGCATGGGTGAAATCGAAGGTGTGCCTGGCGATGTCGAAATGGAAGTCGACATTATCGACGAGAACGAGGATTCTGATGACTCCTCGAACGACGATGAAGACGAGGACGATGACGATGAAGACGATGACGATGATGACATTGATCAGGACGTCGAATTCGAGGATCACATGGAGGAGATCACAGGAGATGATGACAATGCATCTCTGGGCGATCACGATGATGAGGGATGGGAGGATGACGGTCTCGAGTTCGAGGCTCACGAAGGTGGTTTGGACGACGGATCTCCTCACGGTGGCCCACTGGAGCACATTGCACACGTGCTTGGAGTTGACGATCCTTCCGACCACGACGATCCCGATGGTCTCGTTCGTCTCGACATGGGTGGCGGCGACGAGGAGTTCTTCGAGGATGAAATGGCACCTGACGATGAGGAGGACGACGAGGGCGAAGAGTATGGAGAAGACATCGTCTATGAGCCCGAGCTCGAAGATGAAGAAGATGACGAGCAGGATGGCGGCTGGACATGGGACGCGCAGCCTCCGACAGCCATTTTGCGTGGCCATGGCCATCACCATCATCATCACCACCACCGGGGCTTCAACGAGATGCTCGGAATGATGGGTGATCACCTTCGGCCAGCAGGCCACTTCCGAACACATCGCGCGACCCCAAACTCTCGTGACGAAGATGGGGTCAACCCACTGCTTCAGAGAGACGGCGGCGCTGCTGCTGCGAACCGCGAGCGCGAACTCGAGGCTCTAGGTGGTCGCGTTCCTGGTCGCCGTGCATACGTTCACCGTGGTGGCGGTGACAACTTCCTCCAGAGTCTTGTCAATGCTGTGGGTCCTACAGCTGGCGGCGTCATCAACGTCAACGTTGATCCAGGTGCTGCGTTTGGCATGCCTGGAGCAAGTGCGCTCCCACCGATGTTCACGATTCAAAGCCGCAATGGAGCACAGCACGCACTCATCGACATTGATCCAAGTCGCCCATGGCGAGAGCAGATGGGAGGTCGCTGGCCAGAGATTTTGCCAGGTCGTCTCAATGATCGCGCCGCGGCTGGAAACGAGGAAGCACAAGCCGTTGAGTTTCGCCCATCTCAAACTTCAGTTCGTTGGCAAGAGGAAGCGCGCATGCTGTTCGCTGGCAAGTTCCAGGAAAAGGCCACTCGCATCCTCAACATGCTCTTCCGCGCGCTTGTCCCGAATGCAATGGAAGCCAGAAGGATTCGGGAGAAGGAAGAGGCTGAGCGTCGGGCCAAGGAGGAAAAAGCGGCAGAGGCAGCCCAAAAGCTCGCAGAGGCGGAGAGAATGGAGCGTGAAGCCAAGGAGAAGCTCGAGCGCGAGGAACGCGAGGCGAAGGAGCGTGAAGAAGCCGAAATGCGTGCCGCTGAACTCGCAGCACGGACTGACACTGAGGACGCGGCCACCGACATGGAAGGCGTTGTTCAAGGCTCAGAAGTCCAATCAGCTGATGCGGCGGCGCCGGAGGCCGAAGAAGAGCCCGCCGAGCGAGTGACAATCACCATCCACGGCCGTGTCATTGACATTACCAGTCTCGGCATCGATCGTGAGTACATCGAAGCACTCCCAGAGGACATGCGCGAGGAAGTGATTGCGGCTCAGTTCGCAGAGCAGCGCAATCAAGCGGCACGATCAGGCCAGGCTCCCACTGAGCTTGATCCCGAGTTCCTGGAAGCACTACCGAGAGAGCTCCAGCAGGAGCTACTGCGCCAAGAGCAAGCGGACCGTCGTCACCGCGAGCGTGACGAGGCACGCCGACGGGCAGCTCAGGATGGTGGAGGTGCGGCGGCCGCACCTGCTGTTCTTCCCCAAGAGATGAACAATGCAGATTTCATGGCCATGCTGGACCCGGCTTTGAGACAGGCTGTGCTCATGGACACTGACGAAGATACTCTCGCAGCGCTTCCCGAAGCTGTTCAACGTGAAGCCCGCGCTCTGATGGGAGATCGTGGAGCACCGCGTGGTGAGCAGGCCGCTCGACTAGGTCGAGGCCTGGAAGCTGCGACCGCACGTATCCTCAACGGACAAGTTGGTATTCCACGCGCAAACGATGGCGAACGCGAAGTCAGCAGGCAACGCCGCCCAATTGCTCAGATGTTGGACAAGTCGGGCATTGCCACGCTCCTCCGCCTTATGTTTGTCTCTCTCAACAGCAAGAGCAAGACGAATCTTCATGGAATCCTCTCGGACGTGTGCAAGAACACCCAGAATCGTGCAGAAGTCATCAGCATCCTGCTGTCCATTCTTCAGGACGGTACTGCCGATGTCAGCGCTGTCGAGAGGAGCTTTGCTCAGTTGTCCCTGCGAGCAAAGCAGCCTTCTGCCGCAAAGACTCCTCAGCCATTGAAGCGCAGCCTTACAGGGCAGCAAAACTTCACGGCGAGCACCGAGCTATCTCCGCTGAATATTGTTCAGCAATGCCTAGGCACTCTCAACGCTCTGTCAAACGACAACCCTCGCGTGCCATCGTTCTTCCTCAACGAGCATGAGACAATTGCAAGCCAAAAGGCCAAGTCGGTCAAGAAGGGAAAGGGCCGTGAGACCAAAGCCGCCAAATTCCCACTCAACGCCCTGCTCACCCTGCTGGATCGCAAGCTCATTACCGAGAACACTGCGGTGATGGAGACGCTGGCATCGCTGTTGAGTCATGTCACTCACCCTCTCACCATCCTGCTCCGACGAGCCAAGGAGGCGCGAGACGCTGAGAAAGCCGAGGCCAACAAGGATGAAGAAGCGAGCGAGCGTCCCCAGACTGAAGGTTCGGACGTGCCAATGCAAGAGCTGTCTGCCGCCGAGCCCGCGGAACAGGACAACTCAACTGCTGAACCTGTCGTGGCTGAACAGGAGTCAAAGGATAAGAGCACGGAGAACAAGAAGAAGCACCGCGATCTCACTCCGCCCGAGGTGCCCGAGGAGAACATTCGCCTTGTTGTCAACATCTTGGCCGCTCGTGAATGCCCAAGCAAGACCTTCAGCGACACGCTCGACATCATCAAGAACCTCTCAGCCATCCCGGGTGCCAAAGAAGTGTTCGGGAAGGAGCTCATTCGTCAAGCACAGGAGCTCGGGCAGACACTGCTTGAGGATCTTGAAGAGCTTGCCAAGCAAATCGACGCTGCAGAGACCGGCACTGAACTTCAAGGTCTGGCATTGGCGAGCTTCTCATCTGCAGGATCGAAGCAGAGAAAGCTGCTGCGCGTTCTTGTTGCGCTCGACCACCTATTCGATCCCAAGCGAATGCCTCCTGCTTCGACGGCGTCCCCTTCAAGCAGCGACGGCGATCGCAAACTCAAAGAGGACATCCTGCCCACATTGTACGAGAGCGCCACATTCGGGAAGATGTGGAACAGTCTCAGTGCATGCCTCACCGCCATCCGGCTCCGCGGAAACATGGTCAACGTGGCAACTATCCTCCTTCCTTTGATCGAATCCTTGATGGTTGTCTGTCGCAACAGCACTCTGAAGGATGCCAAAGAGGCCGTCACAGGCCCTGCGTCTCCTGCTGAGGTAGGCACGCCTGTTCCCGCAGCACGCATGGAGGGCTTGTTCTTCAACTTCACCAACGAACACCGCAAGATTCTCAACGAGCTGATTCGGAACAACCCCAAGCTGATGAACGGCAACCTTTCTGTGCTCGCAAAGAACTCCAAGGTCCTTGAGTTCGATAACAAGCGCAGCTACTTCAGCCGCAAGCTTCACGACCGTCGTACCGAAGTTCGTGTCGCGCATCCCTCTCTTCAGCTCAGCATTCGACGTGACCAAGTCTTCCTGGACTCGTTCAAATCCCTCTACTACAAGAGCGGAAATGAAATCAAGTATGGAAAGCTCAACATTCGCTTCATCGGCGAAGAAGGTGTCGATGCTGGTGGAGTCTCACGCGAGTGGTTCGCTGCCATGGCGCGGCAAATGTTCAATCCGGATTACGCCCTCTTCAACCCTGTCGCCTCGGACCGCACGACATTCCACCCGAACACTCTCAGCGAGGTCAACCCTGAGCATCTGATGTTCTTCAAATTCATCGGCAGGATCATCGGAAAGGCGCTTTACGAGAACCGTGTGCTCGACTGCCATTTCAGCCGAGCCGTCTACCGTCGCATTCTCGGCAAGTCGGTCTCCCTCAAGGACATGGAGACGCTCGACCTGGACTACTACAAGTCACTGGTGTGGATTCTCGAGAACGACATCACGGATGTCACCTTTGAGACATTCTCCGTCGATGTCGACAAGTTCGGTGTGACCGAGACTGTTGATCTCATCCCCAATGGCCGCAACATCCCCGTCACCGAGGAGAACAAGCACGAATACGTCCGCCACGTCGTCGACTACCGCCTCGTCACATCCGTGAAGAATCAGCTCGACAACTTCCTTCAAGGCTTTCACGAGATTATCCCTGCCGAGCTGGTGTCCATCTTCAACGAGCAAGAGCTCGAGCTGCTCATCTCCGGTCTGCCGGATATCGACGTGGATGACTGGAAGAACAACACCGACTACACCAACTACCAGCCTACGTCCCCACAAATCCAGTGGTTCTGGCGAGCGGTCCGCAGCTTCGACAAGGAGGAGAAGGCCAAGTTGTTGCAGTTCGTAACAGGTACGAGCAAAGTACCGCTCAACGGCTTCAAGGAGCTGGAGGGCATGAATGGATTTTCCAAGTTCAACATCCATCGAGACTACAGCAACAAGGAGAGGTTGCCGTCGAGCCATACCTGCTTCAATCGTGAGTTGCTCCTAACGTTATTGACTTCCCGAGCGTTTCACTGACAAACTTTTACAGAACTCGACTTGCCAGAGTATGAGAGCTACGAGGCGCTACGACATCAGCTGTACACCGCCATCACCGCGGGCAGCGAGTATTTCGGATTTGCGTAAGGTGGTAGGAGGATTGTGCTAGGAGCGTAGTGACAGACACGCGGTGGTCATGGGGATGGATTTTGATTTTCAATGCATCAGCAACGGCGCAGGACTTTTTTACTGCAAGGCGCATCGCGCATGGCGTACAGCGGGTGTGAGACTTAGTTTATGTACCGATATTTGTGACTCTACACATCTTCCCGCACACTGGTCTTCAGAACTCCCGTCGCACATCTCGATCATGGGAGGGGTCTACGGACAGAAGCCCGATCTAGGCCTAGCAGCCCTGTCGTCCAGCTCACCTGCCAAGACATTGCATGTGCCGAAAGTGCGTGAATGTGAATGTCAACATCTTCTGCCATCCATCGATATTTGTCGGGACATGAGGCTATATTATTGACAGGAGCTGGAGTACGATGCAGGCTCCTTGATCGGTCTCGAACCAAGCCGACGCGATCCGCGGCACTGTAATCATACAGCACATCCGGAGTCCGGAGTTTGACAAACAACCGAAGGCATTGCGCGGCTGCTGATGACAGTACATCAACAAGAATGCGACGCGACCACTTCTCACGCTGCGGCTCCATATTAATCGTCCCGAGTGAGCATCCGGTCGCAGTTCCGAGAGGTTCAATGGCTCCGGCTGGTACCTCGATTATTTAGTGGGACCTGATTTTTGACATGTGATGTCACCAAACAGCTGTGAGAAAACACGTTCCGCCGTGTCCCGCGTGAAGAGCTTCGAGCTTCTGATCGAAGCTCTGGAAAGGTAACGAAAAAAAGTGTTGGGTCGGTGTCATCACCGCAAACAAAACATTGACCGAGTTACTACTTCACTCTTCCCGCGCAGCTCCTCCCCACTGCATTGACCTCACAATGGCTGCCACCGAAGAGCCGCCAGTGTACGGTCTGACCGACCAGCAGCAAATATGGTCACCCTTCACCGAAACTCGCTCGACCATCAAGGAGCAGCCGCTCAGCCAGGAAGATTTGATCAAGACCAATAATTATTTTAACGCCACTCTGTACCTGTGTCTCGGCATGCTGTACCTCAAAGAGAACCCGCTGCTGCAGGAACCGCTGAAGAAGGAACACATCAAGCCGAGATTGCTGGGACATTGGGGTAGTGATGCCGGACAGTCGTTTGTGTATGTCGAGATCATGGTTCTTGAACATTTGCATGTGACTGACGGAAACCTCGCGATTCAGCTACATCCACATGAACCGACTGATCAAGAAGTACGACCTCGATGCGTTTGTCGTCTCAGGACCGGGACACGGAGCTCCTGGTCTCATCTCCAACTTCTACCTCGAGGGTGTCTACAGCGAGTTCTACCCGAACAAGAGCGAGGATCTCGAAGGTCTTCAGCTGTTCTTCAAGCAGTTCTCTTTCCCAGGAGGAGTGGGCAGCCACATGACACCGGAGACTCCCGGTAGCATACATGAGGTTTGTACTTCGAAGGATGGAAGGCCTGTAGCATGCGCGAGACAGAGGCAGAGACAGATCCTGCGCATGCTCCAAGTCTTGAACCTGTTTTGAACCCTTTTCCTTTGTGCTTTCGCTGACCCTTATACCCTCTGAATCAGGGAGGTGAATTAGGTTACTCCATCTCTCACGCTTTCGGAGCGGTCTACGACCACCCGCAAACCATTGCTCTAACCATTGTCGGAGATGGCGAGTCCGAGACCGGTCCACTGGCCACCAGCTGGCACAGCAACAAGTTCCTCAATCCGATAACCGACGGTGCTGTCCTTCCAGTCCTCCACCTCAACGGATACAAGATCAATAACCCGACTGTACTCGCTCGTATCTCCGAAGAGGAGCTGATGGCACTTTTCCGTGGATACGGCTGGGAACCATATGTCGTCGAAGGCTCAGACCCAGAGACCATGCACCAAGCCATGGCAGGCACACTCGAACACTGCGTAGTCCAGATCCGCAAATTCCAGAAGCAAGCTCGCGACTCTGGCAAGGTCTTCCGTCCCAGATGGCCCATGATCATTCTCCGCTCGCCCAAGGGCTGGACCGCACCGAAGAAGGTCGATGGCCACCACCTCGAAGGCTTCTGGCGCGCTCATCAAGTCCCGCTCACCAAGGTCCTCACCGATCCGAAGCAGCTCCAGCAGCTAGAAGAGTGGATGCGCGCATACAAGCCGGAAGAGTTGTTCAAGGATGGCAAACTCGTGCCTGAACTCAGGGAGTTGGCACCGCCAAAGGGCAAGCGTATGGGAGAAAATCCAATCACAAATGGTGGCACTCTCCGCAAGCCTCTGAAGTTGCAGGACTTTAAAGAGTACGGCATCAAACTCACCAAGGCGGGAGTCGACCGAGCACCATCGATGAACATCTTCGCCACCTTCTTGAGGGACATTGTCCGCGACAACATGCAGACCTTCCGCGTTTTCGGTCCTGATGAGACGGAAAGCAACAAGCTGTCCGAGATCTACAAGGCTGGCAAGAAGGTGTGGGTGAACGGATATCTCCCGGAAGATGACGATGGTGGCAACCTCAGCCCGACTGGTCGTGTCATGGAGATGCTCTCCGAACATACCGTCGAGGGTTGGCTCGAAGGCTACATTCTCAGCGGTCGCCATGGCATGCTCAACTCGTACGAACCTTTCATCCACATCATTGACTCCATGGTCAACCAGCACTGCAAGTGGATCGAGAAGTGCAACGAAGTCGCATGGCGCCAAGCCGTCTCATCCCTCAACATCCTCCTCACCAGCACCGTTTGGCGACAGGATCACAACGGCTTCACCCACCAAGATCCCGGCTTCCTCGACGTGGTCGCCAACAAGTCCCCCGAAGTCACCCGCATCTACCTCCCGCCCGACGCCAACTGCCTCCTCTCCACCATGGACCACTGCTTCCGCTCCGCCAACTACGTCAACGTCATCGTCGCCGACAAGCAAGAGCACCCACAATACCTCTCAATGGAAGACGCCATCGCCCACTGCAGCAAAGGCGTCGGCGTCTGGGACTGGGCGTCAAACGACTACGGCGAGGAACCCGACCTGGTCATGGCATCATGCGGCGACGTCGTCACCAAGGAAGCCCTGGCCGCCACCGCCCTGTTGCGGGACCTCCTCCCCGACCTGAAGATCCGCTTCGTCAACGTCGTCGACCTCTTCAAACTCCAACCCAACGGCTACCATCCGCACGGCCTAACCGCCAACGAATACGAAGCCCTCTTCACCTCGGACAAGCCCGTCGTGTTCAATTTCCACTCCTACCCGTGGTTGGTGCACCGCATGACCTACAACCGCAAGGGCCAAGAGCGCATGCACGTCCGCGGATACAAGGAAAAGGGCAACATCGACACGCCGCTGGAATTGGCCATTCGCAACGACGCGGATCGTTTCTCGCTGGCGATTCTGGCGATTGATAATTTGAAGGGTGTGTTGGGCAACAAGGGCGCGGGACCGAGGGAGAAGTTGATCGATACGAGGACGAGGGCGGCGAATTTCTCGTATGAGACTGGTTTGGACCCGGAGGAGTTTACGGATTGGAAGTGGCCTTACTAAAGGGTCGATGTATGAAAGGCAGGTGCAGAACGGATGGACAAGGTTGTTTGTGACGTGAGTGCAGAAAAGGCGTTCTTCAAGGCGCAAAGGGTTGGACAGAACTAGGAATCACGACAGCTAATGAAAATGGCACTGAAAATTGCAACTTGCCGAAGCTTCGCGCATTCGTGACCGCGTCAAGTCGTCGTCGTCGTCGTTCCGAGGATTGAATGTACGAAGACAATCAACGTCACCGACATGGTTTGAATATTGAGCAATGACCATCCTCCTGAGACCAACAACCACGCCATGCTTTAAAACAATAATCAAGACCCTTCATCAAGTGGCATGGCCTTCTCATCAGCCGATTTCAATCCTGTCGTCATCGTCTCTTCCCTTGACCAGGTTCCGAAACTTTGGGTCAGTTGTAACTGTAACTCTTGCCTCTTTCGAAAATCGGAACGCCGGGAACTCAAAACGCCCACCCAAATCGTTCCGTTGCTCAACAGAGCCACTCGCTGTAAGAGATCGCTCACGGCAGTTCTGAGATGCCGAGCGGATTCATAGCCGTTTTGAGGAACACGAGGCGGCTGAACTTTGTTCAACATTGATGAGATGAGATGAGATGGGGCTGAGTCCTGACGGTGATGGTCCGTGGTTCCAAGGTTTGGCATGGCAAGCATGGGTGGAAATTTGAGAGAAATCGAGGCCCGACCGAGGGGAGGAGGCGCAGGATAGGAGAGGAGATGGGGGAAATGGGTTTCGTCTTGACTCGTATAGCCTCACCAGGTCGGTCTTTGAAGCTAGGTTGCGATAGAGGGAGAAAGTTGAAATTCAACTCATCATTGCCCAATTGTCTCAATTCCTCAATTCCTCATATCCAACGGCTAAAGAGTGTCTCGAATGCTAAGAAAAACACAATGTGGTATAGAACGCCAAATTGCAAAAATTCGCAAAAGCCCGGCAAACAGCTTTGTCTGCTATTCTCTTCCCTCGTTCCTGTCGATTTCCCGCCGTAAGGAGTAATCGCGATATATAATGCTTTGTGTATGTATGTGTCGGCCGTGTCGTTGGTATCTGTCTATTTCTCAAGACCCAAAATGCAAGATGCAAAAAGAACGCTTCAAGGATAATGACTGTGCTGAGAATGCAAATTCTTCCTTTTCAAGTCGACGATACTGTATCTCATCGTCAATATTGATCCTCAAGTCAGCGTCAACAATAACGCCTCGCTCGCGCGAATGTTCACCGCGAACCTTCCATTATTCGCCCTCGTCGTTCGCGTCGTGCTGGTGCCGGGAACAGGCAAGCCATTGCTCGCGCGCGTCCAGCTCTGTCCTTTCCAGGAAATGCGACTCGCGTCCTGGACGTCCGCGCCAGGAGCGGTGAGTTTCTCAATTCGGACGGTGCTGCCGTAGCTGGAGCTGCCGAGCTTGAAGGAGACGGAGCGCGAGGGACGTGAGGAGGATGATGATGAAGGCGACCAGTCGTGGAGGTTGATCAGGACGATTTTGGAGACGGTGTTGGAAGACGTGTCGTAGACGGCGTATGCGGAGAGGAGGTCGAGACCAAGTTTGAGGTCGTGGATGCGAACGTTGCCAGAGTTACCGATGACGTCCGCGACGAAAGGGTGGGCGTAGTATGGCGGCAGGACGGCGGCGGGTTTGCCAAAGTACTCGACGGCGCGCCAGGAGGTGTAGGCGAAGCCGGTGGATTGCTGGACGTTCATGCGTTTGATGCCGAGGGTGGCGCCGTAGAGCATGTAATCGACGAGCCACAGAGCGCTGCCGAAGACGCCGATCTTTTCTTCATTACCCTGGGAGTAGGTGTTGGAGTTGACCTCGGCGAGGTGGAGCGGGATCTTGGGGCGATTGGCTTTGAGCCAGGCGACGGGAGCTTTGAATGCATCGAGTTTGCGCGCGATGCGGGTGTGGTTCATGTACGCGGCTTGACGGGACATGGGTTGAGGTCCGCCATCCATGTAGTGATGAGGAGCGACGGATTTAATGGGTGGGTCGCCACCTTGACCCAGGTTGAAGATGTTGGCTATGCACCAGGGGCAGTTGTTTTCATAGAGAACGGGCGCTTGATAGGGCTGAGGACCGACGGCGTTTTCGATGGCGGTGCGGTATCGGTTGAAGTCGGAGAGGTAGGACGATGGGGAGTAGCTGCCGGGACGGTTGACATGGGGATAAAAGTTCACCTCGTTGCCAATTTCCAGAGCATCCAGGGTGCCCGAGGGAATGTTCTTGAGAGCTTCGCGTACAGCGGCGACGGAATTGGCGAGCTGTCCGTTGGAATCGTTGGCGAGATGGGCCATGTACGTCCATCGAACGTTGGGAAGGACGCTAAATCCCTCGAACCAGGCGGTTCCAATGCGCATCCCTCTAGGGATGCCTCCAGGTTCCGCTCCAGGTGGGAGAGTGAGAGCCTCCCGCTGGTTGGGTAAGAAGACGGAAAAGTCGCCGGATGTGCCGCCGACGCGTATTGACACGGGAGCGCCTTGTCTTGAGGAGATGGAGTTGATGAGGTTGCGGGAGAAGATGTTGGGTGAGGCTTTGTTGCCGGCATATTCATGAAATGAATGCTGGCTGTAGGTGCAATGGGTCAGTGACGGCGTGAAAGATGAATCATCGACATGCGAAAAGTCTCGAAATGCACTCTCCAGGGATTGTATATTCTCCAAGCTTACCTCATGGCCAGCGCGGCGTAGTTGTGAGGAACGACATCAGACGCGCCGCTCGGAGTGTTGAACGGCACGTTGATGAGGAGTGACTGGCGAGTCTCGAGTAGTGGCGTCGACAGTGCGAGAGGTACTGCGAGCGGCAGCAGTAGTAAAGAGGACCACATCATGATGGATGTGATGAGGATGGGGTATCGACAGACTGCGAGCCGAGGGAAGCAAAGAGAGGTTATAGCCCAGGGCGGCAGATCGACAGGACTTGTATTTCCCCCGGACGAGCGTGCGAATCGCTTGGTGAATAATGTCGTTGGTGCGCATGCATATTCCGCCATACAAGCGGTAAAAGGGTGGATCCGCGGGCCAGAATGCACGCCAGCGACGCGGGTCGCCTATTCTTGGGGATCGGCACGAGAATTCACGAGTATGTCTGCCGCATGCATTTGTGTGGCGTTCAAGGGAAGATGGTCCAGGTGTCAGAAAGCGCATGGCCCAAGAGACTTGGTATCAAATATCAATATAGAGGAAAGTGAAAACTGTGTCTCTTCGCTCGCCCCGGGCGGTGGCATGATCGGACGAGATTGAGGTTCCAGGCCTCAAGGGTCTGTGATTCGTTCGACTGGGGAGGAGAGCCAGGGACTTGACCGAATACGTGCAACGCACCGGGAAAGTGCGAGCCGTGTCGCCAACGCTCTGCCAACGCAGATTTGGTGCGGCTGCGCACTAGGCGAAGGTACTCCTGTACCTCTTCGAGTCGTGGCGGCAGTCCAGACGAGGCCAGAGCGTCGATTTGCATGCATCAGGCCATGCCAATACATACGAAGGATTCGGCTTCACCGATCACAGCTCGTGCGGAGAGCGCGGTACGGAGGTAGATCTCGTACGGCGCCTCGGTTGTTCTTCGACTCTTCTCCCGTCCAACCATGTCGTCGGACTCGGATGAGGCCCTGGTTGATTGAGATGATGATGAAACTGAACCCGGCAAAGGCAAAAGATGTCTCGCGGTCTCGCCTGGTCGGATGGCCCATGCCCTGTCCGCCTGGGCGAACGTTTTTCAGGGCTTCAATGGTGCCATCGGCTGGTCGGCTGTGCTGTAAAGCATCTCATTCTCTCATCCATCGGGTTCACCGGAGTGGCTGCACGATGATGTCGCATTTGTCCTGAAGGAGCCTCGAGCAAATTGCGAAATCCCGAGTCGATATGAGTTGACGTTGGTTGTATCAGCGTCGTCAGGTGACTTCGTGTGACTTCGCATTGTTGATGAGTGAGAGTGATCGGATGGGATGGTTCAAATCTTGGTTGCCTCTGGGCGGGCCGGGAGATTCTGAAATGTGGAGAGCGAGACGAAGCTGAGCTGAGGTGTCCAAGGATCATCGCTGGTGGGATGAAGAAAGCTTCGTAACGACAACAACATTGGACGACGTCGTCGCTGGCGACGATACTTCACCGCCTTGGAGTATACTACATCCAGCTCTGAACATACAGGCCGTTGCAATATTGGAATCAACCGTCGACAGCCTTACGCGACAACCCAAATCCGATCTCGAGTCCGCCTCATCCTCGACCAGTACCGCCACAACCACCACCTCCTCCTCCTACCACTGTACTCCCTCCAACCATGCCCCGCCGCATCATCTACGGCATCTCCCTCTGGCTCTTCCTCTCCTCCGCCGCCCTGACAATCACCTCCATCGCCCTGCCCACCTGGGTCGTCTACACCTCTCCCACCACCCACGACAGCACTCCCATTCGCGTCACTTACGGTCTACACTCGCGCTGCTCGTCCATCACCAACACATGCACGCCCTTTCCTCCGCCGGAAGAATGTCACGGCGAGGAGAGCGGCTTTTGTTCGGCGTGGAGGACGAGCGCGTTTCTCATGAACTTCAGCGTTGTGCTCATGTTGGCTTGCTTGGTGGCGTACGTTACGGTGCTTGTGGGAGGGCGACAGGTGAGGGAGAAGGGATGGAAGGTGTTGGTGGGATTGTTGGCCGTGGTGGCGGGCAGTCAGTTGACTGCTATGGCGTTGGTGGTGAGTTGCCAGACATCTTTGGTGGTTCGAGGCGGAGGAAGGTATCGCTAATTGCTGTGACTTCTAGGCTGCGCTGTATGAGAAAGACAAGCGATTCTTCGTCGGCTGGGAACTGGGAACGGCGTGGATACTCTGTACCGTCAGCTGGATTACATTGCTGGTTGATGCGGTGGGTATCATGGCCGGCGCCTACTTTTACCCGCAAAACGACGATTATGAACCGATTCCGGATCCGCAGTGACGGAGGAAGGAATTGAGAGAAGAGCATGATTGGATTAGAGAGACGGCATGAAGCACAGAAAAGGACTCGAGCATAGCGAGAGAGCATGCATACGGCGAACAATCTGGAGCACACAGCAAGAGCAGGATTGGACGCGAGAAGGCAGACAGGAAATGTCTGAGCTCCACAGGATAGAGCGTACAATCGCATAGGACGTGGTTGGAGAGAATGTCGAGATTACCACTGGCTTGTTTGAAATACCCATTCGCAATAGACAATGCACTAATCAATGCCAGATGAGAGACACTTCTTAGTGGGTCATATTCCACCGGACTACAGCACACGACCTGCAAGGTCGCGATATGCTTTCCAGAGGAGCGTTGAAGCTGTTGAGCATAGAGAACGGCATATCAAGGCGGCAAACCAAGGAGCGAGAGCATGCCTGCCTGCAAAGTCACATCACACAACAACGCCCCTGTCCTCCTCTTGCTTTCAACTCCCTCCAATCCTTCAACTCCTCGTCCTCCCTTCGAATCTGCATCCCTCCAACCCACCCCTCCGGAAACATCAAGCACAAGAATCTCTCCTCATTTCCATCTTCATCCCACCCCGGATCCATCTCCGCCAACACCTTCACTGGCGCTCTATACTCCGTACTCGTCGACACCCACACCCTCTTCGTCTCGCCGATTACAATACTCCTGTCAATCCACTCCACCGGTCCACCGAGCGAGAGCAACGCCCTCGCCACGTCCTCGTCCTGCCGGTCGATCGCCAGCCAGAGAGGTGTCGGACCGTTAGCGAATTTGCCACCGGATTGGTGGATGTCCGCGTTGTATGTCTCCGCTAGGAGATGTACCATTTCCCCGTGTCCTTGCGCGGCGGCGATGTAAAGCGCGCTCACGAGTTGAGTGGGTTGCAGGGCGTTGATGTCTCCGTGGTAAGTATCAAGGAGTAGGGGAATGACGAGGAGGGCGTTCGACGAGGCGGCGGTGAGGAGCAGAGAGGAGATAAGAGACCTGTCCTCCTCGGATTGGTTGTCCGGTTCGCGGACGAGGTGGCGGAGGATGGTCAGCAGTGCTGACGGGTGGTTGGCGGACGTGGCCTTTTCTGCTGATAACCGAAGGGCTAAAAGGACCGCTGGCGTATGCCCTTCCGAGAATTGAGGGATATAAGCCAGCATCTTCTGCAGGATCTCTACACAGCCGCCTGAGCCGCCCTGCTCGATGGCACCAAGCACGATCTCCTGCTGTTCTGCCGTGAGGCGATCTCGGAAGTCCCAGAGGCCACCCTTGCTCAAGCTCAGTGGTGCGGCCGGCAAGCCAGCCTCCTTCAGAATCATGTCAAACGCCTCGACATTCCCGAAACTCGCTGCTGCCGCCAAAGCGTCCAGACTGAAGCCACATGGTCCCAACAACAACCTCACGATCTCCAACCCACCCTGTCCCGCTCCAAACTCCAACGCATTCCAATTCCTCTCCTCGCTCGTCTCCCGCAACCGAGCATCCGCACCATTCTCCAGCAACCATTTCACCACCTCTGCGCTGCCTCCCACCGCGGCTCTCATCAACGCCGTTCCTCCATACTTGTCCACTCCGTTGATATCCATGCCTCCCTTATTCCCAAGCAAAACCCGCACCACGTCTAAACGTCCATCATGCGCCGCCGCGTGCAACACCAACGGCTCAACAGGCCTCTCCTCACCCCTTTTCCCCAGCAAAATCTCCACCAGCTTGACATTTCCCGCCACCGCCGCTTCAAACAGCAAGTGCTCCTCCTCCTCCTCCTCTTCCTGATACTGCGCCTCTTCAAGCCACTTCTCCGCCTCTTCACGCAACTTACCCTCCTCCGCACCTAGAACTTCCTTTCGTCTCTGATCCTCGTAGCTCTCTACGGCATTCTCCCATCCCTTCTCTCCCATCTCCCGCACTACCACCTGGCCCGTCCCTACCACCGCCTTTGCGATGTTCACCATACCCAACCTCGTCGCTTCAAAGAACAAGTACGCCGCCACTTTGTCGTTCTCACGGAGCGAGTCCTGTGTTAAGACGACCTGACTTTCGAGGGGCGAGGCGGTGATCTGCCACAAGAGCTCGCGGGCACGAGCGCGGTGGGCGAGGCCATCTGGAGAGAAGTGTGCGGGATTGAGGACATTTTGGCCGTTACGAAAGATGCTGGGAGTGGTGCGTTCCATGTCTGAGCGGGCGGCGGATGAGGAAAGCATCCTTTGATTTTGTGCCGATTTGTACTTTCAATAGGAGGAATGATGGGTAGTGGTACTGACGGAATTGAATAAATAGGAAAGACAATAATCTGAGGCGTGATGAGCGGCGATGTGTTTTTCCTTCTGTGAAATTTCGATTGTCTGCGTCTGTGGTCATAGCGCTCTTTTAGAGAAGGGCTGGGAGTTTATCAATGTCCATGTGAGGCCGATCGAAGGATTCACCTTAGGCTGCAGGGCGGCACTGCCTAGCGGAAGGATCCGTACACTTTACAGCGTGTCTTGCCAGCATACGCTCATCTTCTTTCATCTCGTCGAATCCCGCCGGGCGAGACGGAGCCGGTCCTCCAATTTCGTAGTCCTCGGGAAGCTCGAGGATATCGGGGAAACGGACTTGACACAACAAGGGTTGAATGACGAGAGACTGCCAATCTATGATAGACACGATTTTGGTTCGATCCTCTTCTGACACGTAGATATTTCCGAGGTGAAGATCGCTGTGCCAGAGCGTGGGACTGGCGAATTGCCCGGGTAGGCTCTCTGCGCTCATGCGGGTCGCGACCTCCCGGGCGAGCTGTAGCAAGGCGATTTGCTCGGCCTTTGGATGAGGATCTGATGACTTCTGATCGCTTCGATTGTTTTCGAGACGGGCGATCTCACGTTCTGCGAGCGCCTTGCCGAACGCGGCAAGGCTGACACCTAGTACGTTAGTTGTGAGTGTGCTTGTCATATATGTCGACCAATGGTACAGAGGACCTACATGGGCCTTTTCCCCTGACCCCACTGGTTCCTTCCTCGTGCCACAGGCGGCCACAGGTAGGGCCGATGCAGAATCGACCTTCCGGGTCTTCCGATGCGTCCAGGGGCACAGTTATATGGCCGCTGCTCTGCAGGAACTGCCGCAGGTATAGCGATCCGTGCGCGGGAAACTTGATCCTGGCCAGCTCCAACTCGAGGATGCAGAGGTTCTTGACGAGCATGAACTGGTCGTGGTCGAACATGTCGCCCCAAACCTTGAAGAGCTGCACCCCGGGCGCTTTCTCCATAACGATGTATTCCGACTTGACAGCATTCGTAGCAACAGAATTCCAAGCCAGGACCCTCGGTACTGGCACGTTAGTGTGTTGGCGGACTTGGAAGCAAGTCAGCTCAAAAGTCGCCTCTGGAGCGTAGATGACCGAAAGCGTACCGTACTGCAGTATGGCCACCTCAGAGGCCGTCGCATAGTGAGCCGGTCCTGCAATCTTGAACGGTAATTTGGCGACGACTTCGGTGCCATCAATCTTCTTCATAAGCAGTGCTTTGCTGAAGCCGCCCTCCATCTTCTCGACCTCCATGACCGCGGAGGTGCTCCCAATGCGGGAGGCAATAGAGCACAACTCATCGAGGTTGAACTTGAGATACCGTCGGTCGAAGGCTCTGGACTCGTTGGCCAGAAACGAGCCGTTGGTATATTTGTAGAGGTCTTCGCGATTGACTGCAGACCCTGGGAGAGTCAGCAGACATTTGAATCTACCTGGTATCTTGGCTTCAAGACCCAACTCACCGCGACAAGATACAGTGAGACATCGTCGGCCAGCGTGACTTATTCGTCTCAGTCGACTGCACTTGGTCGATTTCGCAGCGCGTGGGCTAGTACATTGACGCGCATGAAGCCGAGCTGGCAGCATCATCTATTGGCATCGACAACGTAGACAGCCAGCGACGGGATACACTGCGATTGATGACGATGTCGTCCACTTTCCAGCAGGACATGTTGATGCATGTGGTCAACATGGAACGATAGATCGTGTTCAGGGCAGGCAAGTACTTCTCCGGCGATATCTCGGCGGAAGGGATCGGACTTCGGTCCGGAGACATTCAATCGCGACAACAGGTTGCACGTGTGACGTCGGGTTGCTCATGTTCTCTCTCACATCCAATGTCTCCCTCGAATCCTAGAATCAGTCAAAGATCGAGTCGGTAGCCTCCAACGCCTGATGACTTCTCCCGCTCACCGTCCTCCTCATGCCTCCCACGATCTCGCGAAGGCAGGGTGGTCATCGCCACCAGCGGTTGAGAGCATCGGCGACGACTGCGTCGGTTGCCCTGCGCGTGTCTCTTCTGGGCCTGGCGATGGCGAGAGCATACGCAGACCTTACGGCTCCCCCGGTTCCACGCGAATGGCTGGCGCGTATTCCTGTTCGCAGAAAGATGATAGTGAGGGAGCGAGGGGAAGCGAAGGACAGAAGAGCAAGGTTTGAAGCACGAAGATGAGCTCGAGCAAGAGATGGAGGTGCTGCTACGATTGCAGAGAATTGGGTATGCTCTTCTCAGACAGCTGGCTTGTGCGGTATTTCCACTCGCAGTACCTCCTTGAAGCTGCTCGAGCTGCACTGCATGTGCTGAACTCTGGTGGCCTGAAGTTCTGCGAGAGAATGGTGATCTACTTCGACGAGGATATCTGCGTCGGTTCAGGAGCCAAAACAGCAACAATCCTTTCGTTCTCCGGCCCAGAACGGTCCAAGCCATCGAAGTCCATGTGAGGTGGTCGGGCTTGATCGGCGCCCACGGAAGTAGGCACAGCACCAACTTCGCCCCGGTGAAGCCCTTCCGCTCGTGTTCACATGCAAAGCCAAAGATCGGAGGGTGAAGTGCGGCTATCTTTCACGTGCAAACGTTCGAATAGAGCACATGTGACAAGGCCGGCGCAGTGAAGTGTCCACCTGAATAAGATTCTTCCATTCTCATCTGCTTACTGCTACAGAACATCGACGCAAATTCTACGAGAGGCATATAAGACTCTGCTCCCCTCACCTCGAGACAAAGACATGTTCGCTTCACTTGATAAGGTAGCAACAAATTCTACTTACTTCGTCAACCTTCACCCACATTCTGCGAACGGAGAATCAACGGCCTCATTCCCCGACGTTTACGAAGCATTGCCGCCGCTCTCCGACTACCATGATCGACACTACAATGACAACCACAGTTGAACAAGCTTGGGCGCTGCCGGTCGACATTGCTAGGCTGGGAGCGCACTTGGAAGTCTACATGATGAACGTCTTACGGCCGACTATGGACACTCTCCGCCTATGCAACCGCTTCGGTCATGGCGACGCGGGCATCACGACGCTTCCGATCGAATTGGTCGAGCATGTAGAGCAGTACCTTCTCGAACACGAGCGTGCAAAGCAGCGTCAGCAATGGGAGTGGAAGCAGGCGTGCGCCGAGATGCGGTGCAAACGTATGGATCATGCCGATGAAGATCTCGTGCACCAGACCTATCACGGAATGCAGGAAGCTGGCGATCTTGAGTACACCGTGGAAGATCGTTTATGTGTCGCTCGACTGTGCCATCGAATCGAGAAGATTTACGATCACACCTGTTCTGGGCCGAATTGCAAGCTGTGCGCGGCCCTGGGACCAAGTGAACCTCACTCAGATGAACACGTCGCTATTCAACAAGTCAAGGTCGAAGAGCGACTGGAGCAGCTCATGAAGCCTGGCACATACAAGCGTTTTGATAATTACCTCCGTCACTGGACTGATGTGTGCTTCGATCGGCGAGCGAGTTGGGAAGACAGTTTAAGTGATGGAAGGTACGATGGCAATGGCTTTGGTCATGGCAATGGCAATCGTTCCAAACTTCTCGGAAGACTGGCTACGGTGCTTTGGGAGAATTTCGGGTTGCAAATCCGGATCGTGCGTGGCCCATGGACCTCTGCACAGGATGGTATGGAACAATTCGGGCAGAGACCTGCGACATCATACTTGCAGCTACCAGTCAATGAAGAGCGATGCAGCATGCAAGCGCCTTCCGAACTGGAGCTTGCTCGCTTCACGCGAGCCGTCAGGATCCTCGCATTGGACCTTGTGCCTGGAGCTGTGGAGATGGACAGATCAGTGTCGAACGGCCAGAGTAAGATACAGCGGCGTGCTGGAGAGTCGATGAAAGACATCAGCACAACAAGTCCACGCTTAGTGACTTTCTGCAAATTTGCGGACGAAGGTAATGACACATTGAAGTGGGCGTTCGATTGCCCTGTAGACCTGGACTACGAGGATGGAAGGGAGCCTCCAGGCGATGGCGAATGGATGTGGGCACTTGTGAAGGACTAGAGACTCAAGGCTGAGCAGTCACCGGCGACAAGACGCAGCTCCCACTTATATGTCAACGACGCGAGTACTGGTCGAGGAGGAGGTATGAGAGAAGCAAGGATGTCCACCGCTACTACAGCGTATCAAAGTATCGGGGACGACTGTTGAGCGGTCAGCGAAGGAAGACGTGGCAATGACGCAGCTCCACCTTACACATCAACGACGCGGGTATTGACATCCCGATGGACAGAGCTCGGACACCTCCCTGGCGGCTCAAACTGCTTTCGAAGGATGTCAGCGCGGACTCTCAACTGCTGCGGCGAAATGACGTTTGCACGTGAGGGAGGCAGGTAGGCAGGAAGGCGCTGTTATGCAGCGACAGAGAGTGGACTTCGACGGATTACGCTGGAGAGGAGGCAGGCTCGAAGAAGACTTTCGGGAGTGGCCACCTACAAAACAGCGCACTGTTCTTGTAAGTCAACACTGACTAGCTGTGGTAAGCACATCCACTGGCCTTCGGCCTTTAAAATCAAATCAACTACATCGCTAAGGCGTAAGTCATCAACATTTCCACATTCATCTCCGCCCATCATGCGCATGCTTATTGGTATTCTTGTTGCCTCTCTGGCTGTGCCCGGCTCCGCGATACAACGATGCGTTGCACCAGCTCCACCTCCCGAACTCGCGAAGAACACGACAGACCGAACCGTCGAGAGAGGCATGCTGAAGAACGTCACTGTCGACACGTACGTCCATGTGATTACCACGCAGGCCAAGAAGAACAGATATCCAAAAGCCATGGTGGAGCAACAGGTAACGGACGCATCGGCGCTCAACTCAGCGTGTTCAACCTTGCTGACCAAAGCCAGATGAAAATCATGAACGTAAAGTTCGCTCCCTACGGCTTCCAATTCCGCACACATGGCATCAACTACATCGTCAACGACCGCTGGGCCACATTCAACAACATCAGCAAGACCGGCACAGAGACCAATGCCGAGTTGGAGCAAATAAGTCTGGAGTTCAAGAGAAAGCTGTGCAAGGGAACCTACTCGACTCTGAATATCTATCTCTGCAGTGACATGCTCTGGGCCGTTGGAAGCGGTACGTCCTGTCGTCTCCAGCATCCTGCTGATAAGGCTAACGCTTGTTCGATCCAGCACCATTACCGCTCGCGAAGCCGAATTCGGCGCAACTGATTGAAGACGGTATAACCGTCTGGGCAGAGACGATGCCGAGTGGAGTGCGTACCTACAATACCATTGCTCAGCCCTGCCTAATCTGAACATCGCACTGAAAGATTCTCACAGGGGTCGCTACAGTACAACCTCGGATACACCGCCGTGCACGAGACCGGGCACTGGCTCGGTCTCTACCACGTCTTCTCTGAAGGGACGGAGTCCCAGAGGCCGTTCTGCGGCGATAGCGGAGACAATATCGACGACACGCCGGCCCAGATTACCCCGACCAGGGGCTGTCCGAAAGAGAAGGACAGCTGCCCTCAGCACCCTGGCAAAGACTCGATCAACAATTTCATGGACTACAGCACTGATCCATGTCTTACGGAGTTCACGGCGGGCCAGAAGACGAAGATGCTAGAATCCTTTGCCGAGCATCGGGAGGGCAGATAGATTATCGATGCGTGGGAGTATGGTGCAGCTTTTGATTGTTGGTTGAGTCACTCATGACAGTTCGTAAAGTATAAGATCATTGTCTTTTGGAGCGCCTGCGGATGTATAGAGCTGCAGACTAACGAGAGTCATGTAAAGAGCAGTAAGAGTGAGGGGTGGAAGGAAGTGAAGAGGCATGCACGGCCTTTCCTCAAAGTCTTCCTTCCTTCTCTTCATCTCACTCCCAGAACAACATCTCAAAGACCAGCAGCACATGAGACTTTGCTGCGCTCACCTTGAGCCATCTACCTTACACACTCGCTTCACTGAGCACCGCCAACCGCTGCCCGCTCAAGGCATATCGACAAACGCTACTCACTTAATCGACCATCACCATACTTTCCATCGTGTCTTGGACTAGCTGTCATCCTTACCGGACACACCTAGCACACTAGGCACATATCACACCCGACATGTCTTCCTCACCAGACGCGTCCTCCTCACCAGACGGGTCCTCCTCACCAGACGGGTCCTCCTCACCAGGCGGGTCCTCCTCACTAGATGGGTCTGCCTCACAAGAGACTCGCACAACAGACGTGACCCGCACGATCGAGCAAGCTTGGGCGCTGCCGGTCGATATCGGCACGTTCGGCGCGCACCTGACAGCATACATCGCCTTACGCCCGATCATCGAGACTCTTCACCTCTGCAACCGATTTGGCAACAGTGCGACTGGAATCTCGACGCTTCCTATGGAGTTGCTTGAGCAGGTGGAGCAGCACCTCCTCAACGACGAGGGTGAACGAGAGCACAAAGCATGGGTCCAGGAACAGGCCTGCTCCGAGATGCACTGTGACTATATCGATCATCTTGACGACGCACATCTGAAAGAAAGACATGAGACGTACCACACCATGCAACATTATGAAGACCTCGAGCGTCCCGGGGAGGAATTGCAGCTGTGGTTTCGCAATGAGTGTGATGAGACCCACTCCCCCGAACACATTGCCATGCAGTATGTCAAAGTGAAGAAGTGTTTGGAGAAGCTCAAAAAGTGCGATTCTCGCCAGGTTCTACAAGAAGCGTACATTGAATGCTGGTTTGATGTGTGCTGGGACAGACGTGCGGCATGGAAGAGTCGGATAGCTGAGATTCCCGACAGAATGATGTCGAAGGTCTTGCGCAAAGACTTCGGGCTCCGGGTTCGGATCGCTCACGGGAGGTGGAACACATCCGTGGGAAGAAAGGCGACGGCTTACTTGCAGCTTCCAGTCGATGGCTCAGCTCAGGGAAGTGTGCCGGTACCCACCGGCAAGCAGCTTGCGAGATTTATGCGCGCGGCGAGGATACTTGAACTGAAAGTGGTGAAGAGTGAGACAGAGATGGACCTATCAGAAGATCCAAATACAGCGTCTCAAGAAGTAGACGATGGTGTCAACGACGCCGAGGCCACCAGCATTGGGCTGCAGCCACGATTGTTGACATTCTCTGAGTTCGCAGACAGGTTTACTGAGCCTGATGGTGATCCAGAATCTGTATGGAGATGGCAGTACGAAGAGGATCCTGACGGATACCCCCTAGACTTTGAGTACGCTGACTGGAGATGGGCTGTGGTGCAGGACGAGAGGTCAAGCACGGAGGGGCCTTGCGCGGAGCTGGTGGCAAGCATCCAAGTCCAGAGAACGGTTGATGAACGACGATAAGGAAGCCGCGTCTCACATGTGCTGTGGCGCTGAGACTACCATGCCCGAGAAGGGACTGTCGGAACGTATATCGACATTAGCATATTTTAACGCGGATTCGAACCGAAACGAGACCGAAACATTAATTCCAATCCCTCTTCCTCGCCTCCGGCCACACCTCCTTAACGAACTCCTCCATGTCCTTGACAAACGGCCCCGGCTTCTCCATCGCCGCAAAATGCCCTCCACTCTCATGTTCCCGATACCAAACCAAGTTCCCCGTCTCCGCGACCCATTCCCTGGGTACCGGCGCCAATTCCTGCGGATGCCAGCTATAGCCTCGCGGCTTTTGGATGTAGTACTCCGGGTCGTTGAAGAAGAAAGTCGGATTCGCACCGAAGAATTGGCGGTAGGGGTAGATGGCTCGCGGGAAGGACTGGGTAAACCAGTAGAGAGTGACGCTGTCGAGTATCTCGGCGGTGGAAAGGGAGGTGGCCGACTACTGGAGCAATCTGCGGTTGTTAGTAAATATGCTGGGAGAGGAGAGTATGCCCTGGCTTACTTCTCGCCAACCCAGGCCAACAAGGAGAGTTGGCGACGCCGACAATACCAGTCCGATTGTCGACGGTCGAGTGCCATGTTCCCTCGCATACGCATTCCCGAGCGTGTCGAAATTGTTATACCTCTCCACGCCCTTCTTCTCCTTGTCCGTCAGTCCCTCCATTTCGCCCTGCTGTCCGATACACAAGTGCAAATGCACCGCTTTGCATTCCGGATACTTGACGCCCAACAACGCGGGAGATGAATGATCCGATGTCGCCTCCTTGGGAAATGTAGCCATTACCGAATCCCAGGCCCACCATCAGCTTGTTCATCAAGAGGGCCATGCCTTCGGTGGTGAAGTCTTGGTCGAGAGCCGGGCCAAAAGAGTATCCGTAGCCCGGGAGAGAGGGCACAACGACGTGAAAGGGGAGGGTTTCGGGCGTGTATTTCGACTTCAGGACGTCCAGCGCGCCGAGAAATTCAAGAAAGCTGCCCGGCCAGCCGTAGAGGAGGAGAAGAGGAGCGGCATCCGCTTTCTTGGAGAACAAGGTGACGAGGTGGATGTCGAAGATGAAGCTGGTTCCGTGACCATCTACATTCTTGTCATCGACCGAAACGGTGAAGTTGGGATAGCTGTTGATCCGAGTTTCGGTCTTGCGCCAGTCGTAGGAGGGTTCCCACTCTTGTTGGGCGTCGCTAAGCCATTGGCGAGAGATGCCAAAGTGAGTATAGTCTTTGACGTCGGCGGTTTGGTTCTCGTAGGTTTCGGGGCCGATTATCGAGAGTTTGAGAAGTTGCTTGAAGTCGGAGAGGTCCGAGTCGGAGACTTGGGCTTTGAAAGGTTTGGGTTTGAGGCTGGCTTGGGAGTGAAGGTCGGCGAAGGACCTTTTGGAGTAGTATTATTGTGTTAGCTAGTTGGGTGTACAACAGTTTGTCGAGTGGGCAGACTGTATAGGTAGTTCCAGTGAGGAGAAGAGGAGTACTGTAATAATCCCAGCTGGAGTTATGCGAGTCCAACTGCGTTCTGTGAAGACGAGCTGGAGTCCTTGAAGAGGACGTCGTTACTGTCACCTTGTAGTATGACATAGCGGCAGGAGAGCGGAGCTGGAGCTTCATCAGTTCAGCAGCTTTTCCTTCTACCCGACCCATTGGGTTCCACTGCGAGAGCTCTCAGCTTGATCTTGTATGCGACAGTCAGGACACAAACGTCCAGGTGCAGCATGGAAGTATGGCGTTGATACGCCTCAGACGGACTATCAACGTCTGCAAGGACGCCTTGAGCAATAGCTGGATCCTTCCATGTTCCGCAGGGTTGGGAAATGCAGATCACGCAGTGCGATCTCGATGAAAGCACAAGACGGAACATGATTGACATGCCAGAAAGCACCCAATCTGCGAAGCCAATATATCGAGTCTCACGGTGTCCGTCGAGAGCCTGACGTTTCTCCAGAAGAGGCACAGGCCGCACGTGGCAGACATGTTAGGCGTGAGACATGGCGCATGTTTTGTCTCAGAAACAACCTGGAGAAAGCGGGTTGTCCGATGGAGGCTGATGATTAGTTTGCCTCGCGTACGGCCTGTGCCTGGTTGCTGCGTGAGAAGTTTGATGGCAGGATTTGGTGATGAGCTTTGTGGACCGGAAGAGCTCGCCGTCTCAACGCATGCGGAGAATGTTTTCGTGCGAGCGACGGGAGCCCTTTCGTGCGCTCCTTCCATTGTGGTCGCTTTGGGCCGCGGCCATCGAGAGCTCTCCATGAGCACCTACAGATTGCTCGAGAGCAGCTGATGGACACAGCAGGATGGAATGCCATGTCAACGAGGAGAAGTGAGAAGTCCAGGCCTCCACTTTCAGGGGATCTTGCAAATCGGGTCACCCCAACATCCCAGCAGCACATCATTCCGCTAGAACTAGGGAATGCCCGAAAGGAGAATGTGGGGAGCTACGGTACCCCTGCATCTAGAGACTAGAACCAGGGACAGCTTCGATCAAATCTTGTGCGACGGGTTTGAAGAATAACGATGAATGCTATTTATTGAGATGTGCCAGCGTGACTTCCAGGTCGCCAGGTACATGACCCGATCGTGGTATATGCGGTGCCCAAAGTCTGGGAGTCCTGAAGAGGACGCAGCAGCTCTTGTCAGTCTCAACGGTCCAAACGGTATTTGTGATTGGCGGGGTTGGTGAGGCGATTGATGAGAATCATGAGATCGTGCTAGTGGCTACTCAGATTGGTGAAGGGCTTAGGTTCATTCTTCCTCACAATCGTCGCCGAGGAAGGGTACGGTACGTAGAGTAGCAGGACTGGTCTGGTCAAGCGAAGCACGAGGAGACATGCAAGACATGGTGCAGCTTTCGGCGACCAGCACCGGCCATGCTCACTCGTACCACAGTACCATCCTTTCGAAGCGACATCTCGGGAACCATTGGAATTGTCCACACAACATGCTCTGTGAAAGACGTACAACTCGCAAGCGTGCTGATCGACCATGCGTCCTCCACTCGGATTATAGTTCGTGTCGATGCTTTGCACGATCCGGTGGTTGTAGTGAAAGGATGCGGCGTTGGCGGAGTTGTCCCTTTTACGAGTAATGGGCCTAGGTAGCTTCCTAATAAAGGTATCCTTCTCGAAGCCTACTCGCGATCGCAGGGGATGGATCCTGGTCGTTAATCGTTCTTTCTCAAATGCAAGTCTGTTGAAACAACGTCGTCGTCGGAGTTTTGTGTTACTTCACTTCATACAGTACAGCATAGCACATCGGACATTCTACCATCCGATCGAGCCGTGCAATTGGCCTTTTCGTCCTAGCGAGAGCCGGCCAACGGTCGTTGGCTCCCCAGCCGCTCTCGCCCTAAAAGACCCCATCGCATTCAGGCCTCCCCAATGGCCATCGTCCAGCACATCCAATACCAGCCTCCGCTGAACAACGAAGCACAACCGCCACGCACTCCTCTCTGGACCGACTTTCCTATTCCACGATCCGCGAACGGAGTTTCTTCACGCCACGATGCGAGCGACGTGAGCAACGACCCATCGCCCACCATGCCGCGCAAACAGAGCGGTTCCTCGGTCGCTTCGAGCAAGAGCAACTCCCGATGGGCGGAAAATGCACCGAGTAATCCGGCGAATGTCCATCCAGCGCCGGCATATGTTGCTGGGTTCGGAGCATCACAGGTGGTTAGCGATGCGAAGCGACATTTCAGCGAGGACGAGGAGGATGATGTGCCGGAAACGAGCACGTCCAAGATTGGCCGAGGAGAGATGGAATTCTCGGCCGCCGCATTGACCTTGATCAATGCGTTTCTGGACAACCTGCTCTTTTCCATTCTTTCTCATGCAAAGTCGACGACTCTGACAGCACTGCGACCGGCGGTGGTGGAGGTGCTCAAGTCGCGGCTGGCGAGTGAGGCCATTGCCAGCGCCGAAGAGGAATTGCAAGAATTGCTCGCGGGAGGCGATGAGGAGGAGACGGAGATGAATATGCGGCAATCCAAGTCGGAGCATAGTCGGACATGGGACACGGAGCTGGTGTGGAAGCGAACCCGGCTGCGGGTCATGGTGTACATCCGATTAGGCGAGATGGAGGACGACGACGAGGAGCGTTATGTGCGCGAAGATGCCCTCTTCGCCGGCAGCGACCGCCGGTTTTCGCAGTCCACGGGTCTGGTATCGTGGGCGGCGGCCATTTTCCTGACCTCAGTGGTGGAATACGTGGCCGAGCAGGTGTTGAAGGCGGCTGGCCACGCCGCAGCGTTGCGAGCCCGACGGCAATCCCGACACATGCGCACATCCCTGCATCCTGTATCGCACCCCGGCAATGTCACACCGGGACCGGGCGGCGAGACGACGGTCGAGGATTTCGACATGGAAAAGGTCGCACTGAACTCGACGCTCGGACGACTCTGGCGCACGTGGCGCAAGGCCGCCCGCCTCAATGCCTCGAGTGCGACCGCCATCACTACCGATACCTCCGCCGCCGCCGCTCCTCTTGGTAGTGCTGCTGCCGTGACAGCTCCCACCACCGCCGAGCTCACCCCTCCTATCAGTCCCGCCCCGTCTCTACCTCCACAAACCCCGGTTCCCAACTTCTCGCACCGCTCCAGTCGCGAGCTCCAATCGATGGAGGGCGCTTCGGCTCTCGTTGTCCCACGGGCAAGCTCCGGCGTGACAGGCGACTTTGGATCAGCTGTGGAGGACTCCCGCAGAGCTTCGGCCATCAGCGCGGCGACAAGAGATACACGAGACACGTCGGACGCTCAAACTGAAGATGAAGATGACGATGACGATGACGACGCCAGCGAGATCCCCGAAGTCGAAGACGAACACCCCGAACACGTTATAGCCTCGAATATACCTCTACCATTGCCGGAGAACGACAAGCGCGACATTGACGAGATTGAAATACCAGGTCTCGCGAGAGACCCTGATGCTGGACCGGAGATCGAGCCAACGACACCGAGGCAATTTCGGAAACGACGCGGTAGCTGGTCTGGTGGTTTCGCGCCTCTGGAACGCAATGTTGTGGCAGTTGGCGACGCCGAAATGGTGGACAACAAGGAAGAGACGAGTAGTTTGAGAGTGCCTGTTGCAGAGGACGACGCTCGCTCGGTGACCTACTCGGTGGCCAACTCAGTGCTGGCGCAAGAGACAGAGATGGCACAGAATTCCAGGGTGGGTCAGGACAGACATTTATCCCGAGACTCCGAGGCGAGGGCACAGGTGGAATCCAGGATGAGCACATACACTGAAGCGGCGACGATAGCGCGTGCAGAAGAGCTGTCAGATCCCGAGTCGATTCAACACACAAATTCGACACCAGAGCCGAAGCTGCCGGAAAATACAAGAACAAGCCAGGACGATACCATCGCGCAGCCCACAGATGCGGCTCGAGAAGCGGAAGAGTCCGAGGCGCTGGATCAGGACTCTCTGAAAACGCCCACCCAAGCACAGTTTCAGCCTCGAGCGCAGCCAGAGAAGGTCCAGAAGCCAGTCAAGCCAGTTCTGCAACGGATGCGGTCCTCGTCAGTACCGACTTCCAGCAGGTCGGCCGCTATGGATGAACAGGTGCTCGCAATGCCGGGAGCATTCCTTCCGGACGAGGTCGAAGTTGTTGAAGACGCTCGCGACCAGCAGAAGCTCAATGCCGATGAGATGGCGGTGTACAAAAGAAGGTCGCTCGCTGCGAAGTCGACCTCTGATGAGGCATCGCTGAGATACTTGTATCGGAATGACGCCGTGGAGGTACCCGCTCAGAAGCTTGAGAAAGAGGACACACAAGGCGAGCCTTGGGTCGAACCAGCTGAGCAGGAGAAGGCCCAGAAAGAAGAGACTCGAGAGGAGCTTTTGGAGGAATCGGCGGAGCAGTTGAGGCCTGAGAAAGAGCAGACCCAAATCGATTCACCGCTAGAACCAGCCGAGAAGGAGAAGCTCGAGAAAGAGAGCGCCAACAAGAGTATAATTGGTGGTGCTGTTGCGGCTGCTTCAGCTGTTGCTGCTGGTGCTGTGGCTCTTGTCGCAGGAACAACCTCTGGCGAGAAGACATCCGACACCAGCGGGTCGAAGACCGTCAAGGACAACGAGCAAGCTTGGGAAGCTTTATTCGCCAAGGTCAAACGTCAGGATGGCACGTCTAGACCGGTCTCTCCAATGGCCAAGAATGCGAACGATGGCGAGGATGGTTTCAAGGATGGCCGTATCATGATGTCCAGAAGGGTCTCGATGAGTCCGCCGCCGACTCCCATCACCTTGGTGCGTAACCAGTCGCACACACCATCATCGACGCACACACCGTCCGGCAGCAAAGATAGCTTCACGCTCGACGACGGCACCCCCATGCAGAAACCAATCGCCAAACCACGACACCTGTCGACCGACCTTCCAGATGCAGAGCGGGAGGGCGTGGGAGGTATTGGAGTCGCGAGGACGTCGGACAGTGCGGTCGCAACGCCGCGCGATGAGACTGCCGTGGAGTTTCCAGTAAGGGGGGATAGTTTGACGTCGCGCAGGAGTCGCATTGTCCTTGCTTCGGATGCCCCTTCGCTAATCCGTCGGGAGAGCCACTTAAACGAGGCGCAAGTCAGTACGACGACGCCTGAGGACTTCTTGCACAAGCGTGCGCTTGCGACACGATCCCAACTGGATGTGCAACAGCCAACTCCCGCGGTGGAGTCCGTTATCGGCGCCAATGGCCCTCGTGTGCAGGTTCCGACTGAACAGCCGACGGCCTTCAAAGTCTCTCCGATCTCGCCGAATGCCGATTCGTCGTCGCCGATGAGAAAGTCTCCTTACGTCGATGCCGTTGATGGGACCATTCAAAAGAAGCCCAGCATGCAGAATCTGTCATCGTTGAAGAAGAAAGAAAGTGGCCCATATCCTCTCACCAGCGCCAACATCAAGGGACCAGAGGACTTTGAGATGTTTGTGCAAGGTGGCGACACCGTCAAGTACACGCTGACTCCAGAGAACGTCAGGGATGGCCCAGTGAGTTTGATTGAAGATGACTATTCGACATGTTGATACTAATCCATCTACAGTCCTCAGTCGCTGCAGTCCCATACCCGAGATTAGTCAAGACCATCTCGGCGGCAGAACAACCCGAAGAAACCCAAGAAGACTCTCGCACTGGACGCAGTCAAAAGAGCAAGCATGCAACCGCAGCTAGTCAAGTCTCAGCGGGTGATGCGTCCGAATATTCCCGCTCAAGCAAAGACACGAAACGGCGATCCATCAGCCGACCTGTCGCCAGAAATACAAGCGTACACAGAAAAAGTGGTTTGATGGCTCGTGAACCGCAGGTCGTGACTGAGTCCACGAGAGACTTTGCCGATTGGATTCGTTCGACTGGACCTTCAAAAGAGCCAGAAATCGTGCCCATCCTTGCCAGCAACATGTCCACGACGTCGCTCTTGAATCGTGCAAGCACGGGCAATTCGAGCACTCAGCGTTCGACGTCTCCGGGTGGGGCCTCATTGAGAAGTCTCAATCGATCCGTCAAGCGAATCTCAGGCGCACCTCCTATGCCACCCATGCCGGCAGAGAGGTCTCAATCAAGACCGAATCTGCAGCCGAAATCTGCAGTCTCGACATCAGATGGAAGTGCTGAACTGATTGACTTCATCCGCAGTGGTCCCAATGGCACGAACATCACCGAGGAGAATCGCGCGCGCCGCATCTCCCGCAGTGTGGCGCCGTTCAGAACCACCCCGGATTCCGAGCAGATGAATGACTGGGGCGACAGAGTGGTGCCAAACCCCGATCGTAAGCTCGGCGATAGCAGCTCCTCATACACCAACGGCGGACAAAGCTCCTTCAACTCAAAATCCGCCCTTATTGGAGGCAGCAACGCCAACCAGATCCAACATCCCGCCCACAGTGGACAACCTCAAACCCTCAGCAGTGGCAGTCCACCCATCATCACCAAAAAGCGCGTCCGCAACAAGGACCCATACGCCATCGACTTTGACGACCTGATGGACGACGACGATGACGACGCTCTGCTCACCGCTCTCCCCACCAAACCCGCCAAACGTCCGGAAGAGTCCCTCATCGAATTCCTCCGCAACACCGAACCGGACGTGCAGGCCGCAAATCGCCGTGCCTCCAACCCGATTGGCGCTCCGCCATCTTCTCCACCACTACGCAACCCTCTCCGTAAGACCTCTAATCAAGCCCTCCCCACTCTCAACAGCTTCGACGCCGACGCGGGCACTTCCGGTCGTCGTCCATCTGCCACACCCTCCACCACAGCACCGATCCCCGCCCGCTTCGCCACGACCACTCCGAAAACCGGAACAGCCAGCGTCCCCGTCGGCTCAACGAATAAATCCCGACCAGGTCTCGAAGCCCGCGCAAACGGCAGCGCGACAGGCACGGGAACAGGCGATCTAGCCGACTTCCTCCGCTCCTCAGGTCCAAGTGGAGCCATACCGATACGAACGACGAGCTCGTCTGCTATGCCGGCGGGCTATGTGCGAGCGCCGAAGGCGACACCTCTGGCTCCGGCGAAGAAGTCGGGTGGGTTGAGAGTCTTCTTTTCAGGGTTATTTGGCGGATCGTCGTCGAGCAAGAGTTCAAATCAGGCGAAGGAAGGAACCGGGTTGATTGCGGGGAGGCAATACGTTGCGTGATTGCTTTTTCTTTTTCGTTTTTGGTTTGCTTGGATGCTGGAATGGCGGAGAACAGGAGCATTGGCGTTTTTGGAATGGATGTGATTTGGACGCAGCTCGATTTGGATAATGTGTTCCCAGACACGATTGACTTTCGACAAGAAAGAAAGAGTTGGAGATGAAGTTATGCGAGGCATGTGGGAAGACGATTTCATTTCTGTCAGGATTGGATAGAACTGGCTTTTGGGTTGTCTATATCGACCGCATAGAAGTTTGAAGATTTGTACAGCTGTAAGATTTTGTTAATGAGATACCACGTCTTGGATGTCGCCTTCGTTCTTCTGTTCAAAGCTCACGTCATCTGTGACCTTATGATTCCGTCCTATAGTACACCATGTGGCCGGCCATTTCAAACACACGCTACCCTCAACGTCTACCAACTATACCACTGCCTCTGCAGCTGCACCGGCCGGTCCGGCAGATGCTTCCACACGTTCCTCGTCACGGCCTTCTTCCTCTTCTCCTCCCTCTCCTCGAATTCTCGTACGCGCGTCGCCTCCTCCTTCAACACCAAACTCAAACTCGTCCAAGGCGTCCGCATGATGAACACCCTTCCTCTCGCACGATAGTCGGGGAGTTTACCGTAAGGCCCTCGACCGACCCACGCTTGATCGATATAGATGGCGCTGGGGTCGGAGATTTTATGCCGTTTGCCATCTTTGAGTTGGATTTCGAGAGGTTTGTCGTCCTTCGCAGGGTTTGCTTCATCTGTTGTTGCGGACTTTGACGCTCCCACGAGTCCGAGACCCATTCCTCGCATCACGACGGCTTCGTCGCGGGCTTTTTCCAGTTGCTCCAACACCTCGATCGCGACTTTCTTCTTGCTGAATCGCATCTGCACAATCGCATCGTCGAGAGTCTTGCCCGCGATCTGTCTCGCCACCATCCCCAGTTTCTTCACGGACGTTTTCAGATTGTGACTTTTGGACAAGTGCTCCCTCTCTGTCCGCTTCAGGAACAACGCTTTGTTCAATCTCCCTCCTTTGCGAAGACTCCGAACGACCATCTTCTTCTCCCACTTTTCCCTCGCCGCGGGATTGGGATCGAGCAATTTGGCCATGATTTCCAAGTTTCGTCGAATTCCGCCGACTTTCGTCACGCCGGGTTCCTCCTCACCTTCGGCCTCTTCTGCGTCTTTCTGTTCCTGAGCCCGGCGCTCGTCTTCAAAGATGGAGCTGGCTGCAATGTCACCGCTTTGAGGCGTGAGGCCGCCGGCGGGGAGGGAGGGCTTTTTGCCCGCGGCTGCGTCTTCGGGGTTTTTGCGTTTCCATTCTTCGAGAATAGGATTTGGTTTATCGGACGAGGTAGAATCGGCGCGACGGGGTTGTGATGAGGAGATGGTGCGTCGGAGGGCGGTGTCTATGGGTATTCGAGTTCGATGGGCCAATGTGGTGGTTGATATAGGAGGATTGCAGGAGAGACCTGTGGCGTGTTAGATTCGACTTTGTTGATGGCATTGATGGTAATGCACGAACATAATGAAGCTAGACGCCTCGAGGGCGCCGATAGACTCATGGTCGTTGTGTGGATGCGGCGGTGCAGATGTACTCGTCGTCTCGACGTTCGCATCCAAATTGACGGTCGGTCTCGAGATGTCTCGCGCCGGCAGCCGCGGGCCGTCCCGTCCTCCGAGATACAACCGGGCAGCCAATGGACGATCTGAAGGTCGAGATGGAGGTCTGGATGCATCCATCTATCATCTATGCGGCTGTGAAGATAACGTGAAGCGTCTTCGTGCGAAGACATGCTATGAGTTGTTGAAAGGTGTCGGATGTGTGGATTGAGAGCCAGCTGTCTGATATCCTTCGCCGCCGCTTCCGCTGGAGATCCGGAGTCTCTTGGCTTCACGCCTGGCACGAAGCCGGCGCAACACCAATAGTTCTATTTATTTGCTGTAGATCTTGCCGCCATTTGCGTCCGGCCGCTCCTCTGCCTGGTCATCGCGTTGGCGACGTGTACTTCGTACTTTGTACCTTTCGTCAGAAATCCCGCTCCCTCCTGCCCATCCGCCCCAACTCATCAAGTCATTTCGGCCTGCTGTCGATTTGCGACCTGGATCATCCTCGCAGTCTGTGGCGGATAAAGGGGATGTCGCGGATTTCCCAGCGGCGGGGCCAAACACTCGAGAACTCTAGCGAGCGCCAGCGCTGATCAAGCCAAATACCATGGACATCAACGCTCTGCTGTCGCCGGACGATGGCTCTTCTTCTGCTGCCAAGGGCGAGGGAGCTCCGTCGTCCGTGTCGCCGCAGAAGAGTCGAAGCAGCCGCGTGCGACGACCCAGCGGTGGCAAGCGGACTGCCAGCGGATTATCCCACGAGGTGTCTCGCTCGCCGGATCGCAGACCACTGTCGACGACTTCACAGCAGCAGCAGCAGCAACAAGCACTGCACCACCACAACCAACAAAGCCAGCCTCGTCAGCATCGTCCCTCATATCCTCAACCGCCGCCGCCACCGCCGCCAACAGCTGGTCACCCTCCACACCGCCCTGCCAATGTTGCGGACTTCCGGCCGCCACCTCCGACCAGCAATCCCGCCGCGGACCCAGCTCCGCGACATCAAACTAACAGCACCACCTCACAGCAGAATTACCTCGACCCGTCACGACCACTGATCGCACATCGTCCATCATCCACTCCGTCGATGGAAACACTGGCCGGTAAGTGCACATCTGCTTCCTTGAAATGGTCAGTTGATGAAGATGAAAATTCTGATGACTTTGGATCATCTAGATCTGGCTTCCATCCAACAACGACAGCAAACGACGCGGACGTATTCTGCCAACAGCGTCAGCACCCTCCGTGGCTTAGACGCGCCATCACAACAGCGCCCGCCGTTGCACTCGCACGCCAGCGGCACGCCTCCTATATCCCGCGGCATATCTCGTCAATCTCTAGCCGACCTCACCATGGCGGAGGCTCCATCGCAAACGCCGCCGCCGCGCGACTTCAAGTCAAGTGACCTCTCCGAAGATGAATCAAGAACCGTTAGCGATCTGTTGAACTACCTCGCCGAGAACTCATACGCCTACGAGCAGCACGTTCAGCTCATTAACCTGCTGCACAAAGGATTTCTTTCGCACGCACATCCTTTTGGCGCCTCTCCAGACACTGTTCCATCGAGCGTACCCTCTAGCTATGCACTCCTCAATGAGATGCGTCAGGCTCGCGAGGCGATGGACACTCGATTCGCTGTCGGCGAAGCCATCTGGGCCGACTGGCTAGCAGATGAAGCTCTCTTAGCCAACACCAGTGACGAACGAATTGCGATGACGGAACTGTGCCAGAAAGCCGTTCAAGACGAGCCCGCATCGGTCATACTGTGGATGATATTTGTGGATTGGGTGACGAGCAATTATGCCGCATGCCACGATCTCGAGGGCGCTGAGAATTCCACTTGGACCTCCGATGACAAGGAGATGTGTCGAGAACTTTTCACCAGAGAGATGGTTGTCGGAATCCTGGAGCAAGCCATTGCTGCTACCAAATGGCGCATCGACAAGAGCCACCTTCTCTGGAACCGATACGCTCAGATGGTGCAGGATCAATTCCCATCGAACCCTACAGAGGCCGATGTCAAGAGCCTGCACAGCCTCTTCCTAGATCGGTTGCAAGTGCCACACGCGGCATGGGACGAGACGCGGCAGACCTACTGGCCGATAGTGTCGCGTTTCGAGGGTGATGCGTACGAAGCTGTCTTCGAGCAAGTCAATAAAATGGCTCAACCTGCACAGAAAGCCATGAAAGTCCGCGAGCAACACGAATTCAAGCTGGCGCGCGCGGTACAGTCCGGAGAGCCCTTACAAGTTCATCGAGAATTGGAGAAATATCTCAAGTCGGAGAAGTTCCAACACAACAAACCTGGTCTGTTCGATTACGACCTGCGTTGTGGACTTTACGAGCGAGCTTTGCTGTACGAGCCGACAAATACTGAATGGTGGCTGGACTATGTCGACTTTGTTGTCACCTCGCCTGCAGCTGCAACACAATCTTTGCTTCCCTTGATTGAGCGAGCGACACGACACTGTCCGTGGTCAGGCGAACTCTGGGCGAGGCGCATCTTGCAAGCAGACTCGGAGCGAAAGTCGAGGGACGAAATCGAATCGACGAAGCACAGAGCGACCAATGCGGGACTGCTCGACATTGGAGGCATGGAAGAGCTGGTGAGAATGCTGCAAGAGTGGTGCAGCTACCTCCGCCGTCACGCTTTCCGTGCCGGCAATGCCGAAGATGACATCGACACAGCTGAGGTGGGCATCACAATGGCGCTCGAAGACGTGCAGCAAGCTGGCGTCAAGATTTATGGCAAAGACTTCAAGGGTGATCCTCTCTGGAGACTGGAGCAGATTCAGCTCAAGTTCTTGACTCAGGGGCGTCGGTTCGACGAGGCAAGAAGCTTGTTCCAAAAGCTCGCGAAGACTGTTGGTCATTCGTACGAATTCTGGAAGCACTACTACAACTGGGAGTTGACCATGTGGGGGTTCAATCGCTTCCGCGATCCCCAAAGGTTTGAAACAGACGACAACGGTCCGAATAACGCTACTGCTGTGGTGCAGGAAGCTCTTCGTCAGCGCAACGTGGAAAGCCCGGAGAGGATCCTCCAATTGTATCTCGACCACTTCCGCCTACATGAGTCGGGCTCCCGGCTTCACGCCGCTCTGGTGGAAGGAAGAGAGTATGCGAACCGACTCGCTGCGACTAAGGCCAAGCAGGCGGAGGAGGCTGCGAAGGTCGCCGTGCAGCAGCAGCAGTACTACGCAGAGCCGATGGAGGCCACCGCGGAAGTGTCCGCACCTGGCGGAGAGAAGAGGAAGCGCGACGACGACACGTTAACCAACGGCGACAGCCACAAGAAGTCCAAGACTGATGCTGCAGCGACGGGAGTCAGCGAAGAGCCAACCACTCACGTCAAGCGTGACCGCGAGCACAATACCATCACGGTAAAGAACTTACCATTCGATGTCCAGGAAGCCGAGATCAAGAAGTTCTTCAAGGATTGCGGCAATACACCATCGGTCAATATCCTCCGGGACGAGGAGAACAACGCTTCATCTGCTACAGTCGAGTTCGAGACTCATGAGGATGTGCTTGCAGCCAAGACTCGAGACGGAAAGGCCTTTGAAGGACGTGAGATCAAGATCTCAAGTGGTGTCCAGAACACTCTCTACGTGACAAATTATCCCGCCGAGTGGGAGGAGAGCAACATTCGCGACTTGTTCAAGAGCTACGGCGAGATCATCTCCATACGACTCCCTTCGCTCAAGTACAACAACCGCAGGCGATTCTGCTATGTCCAATTCCTCCACCCAGACATGGCAAAGGCGGCCGAGGCTGCCATGGACGGTACGAAACTCGACGCAGCCCATACGATCCTTGCGAAGATCTCCAACCCGGACCGCAAGAAAGCTCGTAGCGGTGCACTGGAAGAAGGCCGGGAACTTTTCGTCAAGAACTTGGACAGAGACACACCAGAAGATGACCTCAAGAAGTTGTTTGAACCGTACGGCAAGCTGGAAAAGTTCAACTTGCTCCGTCTGATGAACAACAAGCTCACCGGATCTGGATTTTTCACCTACTCCTCTGCCGCGGAAGCCAATGCCGCTATTGAGGCCCTACACAACAAACCTTTCCACGGTCGCATTTTGAACGTCGCCCTTGCCACGCCAAAAGGCGGTGCTGCTCCAATCGACCGCGCCAAAGCCGAGGATGTGATCATCAAGCGCACTGGTGGTACCTCAGCTACGCCCGAGCCGAACAGCGCTCGTCGCGACTCTGATGTATCGATGCACTCCGCGCCGCCTGCCGAGAATCACTCTGCCGCAGAGATTCGTGCGAGGAAGGTCGCGATCTTCAATCTGCCCGACACCGTCAACGATGCGCGGATCACATCCGCGATGGAGAAATTTGGGCCAATTTCCAAGATCCAGCTCAGACGCGAGAAGAGTGGAGCCATTGTCGAGTTTGTGGATCCCAACCATGCTTTCCATGTCCGTCAGGGTGTCGATCTGCATAGTCTGGGCGAGGGCGTCACGAGTGGAGATGTAGGCGATTTGCTCGCTATCAAGAAGTCGAAGAAGGCAGCCGCGGCGCCAGGCGCTGCTTCAGGCGGTGCGGGAGGAGCGGCCAGTCTCGCTTTCGTGCCGCCTGCTGCTGCACGTGCTGCTGCCGGTAGAGGTGGCAGGAGAGGCGGACTGGGATTCAAGAGAGGTGGCGGGGGTGGATTTGGAGGCGCCGCTGCTGGGCCAAAGAGCGACAGCGTGGCAGCCGAGGGATCGATGACTGGTGGGAAGAAGAGCAATGCTGATTTCAGAAGCATGCTTGAGGCGAGCAAGAAGCCTGACGAGGCTGCGAACAAAGAGGCTTCTACGGAAGCGGAGTAAACTCTGCGTCGGAGAACGAAGGAAGAGAGCTGGAGAGTTTGCATGCTCCAAGGAGCCTGGCCAGAGGCCATCGAGACTGTATTCTACGTGTAGAACCAAAGCTGTACTAGTGTAAGAGCTTCGACATCACTGTTATCATAAATCCGAGGCTCCCGTCTCGTGCTGTCTACTCACGACTGATTCCACCTTCACGCCTTCACTGCAGAATTCAGCGCTGTAAATCCTTCCTCGGGAGGCTGTAACCAATTCCTCTCATCATACTTTGCTCCTCCCTCGATCATATGAAACGTATAAATCATCCTCCCCTTCAGACTCGTATTCCGCTCACTCTTGTGCAGTAAATTCCCGTGTATCAGCACCAGCGTTCCCGCCTTGACCTCGCCAAGGGCATACTCCTCCTCTTTCCCTTCCTCCAATGCTTCCTCCCGCTCCGCTCCCTTCGGCCACTCTCCGCCTCCTTCATTCGCCACAAACTCCGTCCCACTCCCGTCTTTCTTCCTGACGAACCTCTCCCGCACCGGAGCACGTTTATGACTCCCCGCCGCGAAGCTCAAACATCCATTCTCCACTGTGCAATCCTCCAACGCGTACCAGAAGCCCACCGCCGAGGGAGGGTCTGTATACAAGAACACCGAGTCCTGGTGTGGCGGCACGCGACCGCCGATCTCGGGTTGCTTGCAGATGACCATGCTTTGAAGCACCCGCGGATCTCGAAACCCCAAGTCGTGCGCGATGGCGGCGTTTTGTGCGGTAATTGAGATGCTGTTGAAAGCCGGGTTGCGTTGGTGAAGGTAGTGCCCGATTTTGTTGATGGCCTTCTCTTTCGGACGAGTCAATTCTCCCGAGGGAGAGAAGGCGTCTTCTTCGAAGAAGAATCGGACTTTGTCGCCGGATGTGAGGAAGTAGTCGTCGCCGACATGGGAGGTGGACTCGCCGGTGGAGAAGCGAGTCAAGGGGTGGGAGGAAATGTCGAAGTCGGTGAGGAGGCGGTTGGTTTCGGCGAGGAGGGTGCTGACTTCGGATGGGGAGAGGGCGTTGGGGAGGAGGAGGTAGCCGTCTTTGTTCCAGGATTCGAGTTGGTCTGGGGTGAGGCCTTGAGAGATGTTGCTGGGAGGGGGGGAGGTGCGTGAGGGAGCCATTTTGGGAGTATGTTGCGGAAGTCAGTGGAGATGTCGAAGCGATTGTGTTCGAGATGTCTGGAGGAAGTGGGGCGCCTTCCCACGTTCACCCACGTTCACCCACGCGATCTAGCGGCTTCCTATCCTGGCCTTTGGGTGAGATCGTAAAATCGACAACACGTTTGGACTCCCTTCTCACAACCACAATGTCATCGAAAGAATACTTCCCCACCGAGGCGATCGCGGAGCTCTGCTAGAGATGAGGCAATTGGAGGACCATGGCTTCGAAGGCCACATCGACCGTTAAAGGGTCTGGCATCGCTGAAAACGACACAGTCACTGATAAAAGCGAGAAGTGGCTTGCAGAATGGATGAAGACCGGATATCGCAATCGCTCCGAGTGCTTGTGTTCAGTAGTCTGGACAGCTCCTTCACCAGCGTAATGCTCGAGGGCTGATCACTGATCAAGAATTCGCCGGTCCCTCTCAGCCGTTTCTCCCACCCGCCAGGCCGAGGATCGCCAAAAAGGCGTCTCTACCATGAACACTAATCCAAAGCTGCTGCTCACAATGCATCAGGGTAAAAGTACGACCTTCATGGACTTTTGTGTCCACTTCGAAGCGTCGTTCAACTCCTCTCTGTGACGATCCCAACGAGTCGGCCCAAGGACCCTAACAATGGCAGACACATGCGACCGACCATCGGATGCCGATGCGGAGATGCACCACAATAGGGAGATCGAGGCCGAGGCCATACAGGAAGCCATCGAGGTTGGCAGCAGCCATGACGGAGATCTCGAAAACGATGACAGTTACGACGTCGAGAAAGCCTCAACAACGCACAGCAAGACTAAACATGATCCGGCAACGCCAGTAGTAACAGCACAAGACTGGACCGGACCGGACGACCCTGGGAATCCTCACAACTGGAGTGGATGGAAGAAAGCACGCCACTGTAAGTATGAGCAGGACGAGATGGAAAGATGTCTCGGAGTTTTACTAATCTTCACCGTCAGTCTGGCCAGTCGCCTTCTTAGGCTTTGCGTGCACGACTGGGAGCTCGATCATCTCGCCGGCGAATCAGGACCTACAGCAAGATTTTGGCATATCCCGTACAGCTGCCATTGTTCCGCTGAGCGTATTTGTTATTGGTCTGGGATTAGGACCGATGATCGCGGCTCCTCTGAGCGAAGTTTATGGACGCTCACTGGTATATAAGATCATAGCGCCAGTGAGTTTAAATTTTCCTTTCTTCTCCGTCCGGTTGCACACTTCAACCCACTGAGGGTCAAGTCGTGCAGTGCAAATTGAGCGGGACCACCGAGCTCGCGCGAGACTCTCGCTCGTGAGAGGCGAGGTCTTGCTTTGACCTGACCTGCGTACAAGGCTCGCTAATACATTTGCCGCTCGCTTCTTAGGTCTATGTCCTGTTTCTGATGGGCTCTGGTCTCTCGCAATCATTCGCCAGTCTGGTTGTGTGCCGACTCTTTGCCGGATTATCTTCTGGTCCAGTACTTGCTATTGGAAGTGGAACCAATGCCGACCTTTTCGTTCCAAAGGATCGAGCTTTCACGACTGCCATGTTCATTATGATGCCATTCCTTGGACCGGCCTTTGGGTGAGTAGTGCAAGACCGGAACAACGATGCGGCAGCAGGCACTTCTTTCTACCTCGCCACTCTTGGCATAGACAGGGCTAATACCTCTTCATTAGCCCTGTGATCGGCGGTTTCGCAGCGTACCATCGGGGCTGGCGGTGGACGATGTGGAGCGTGATCATCATCGCTGGAGTCGCATTTTTAGGCGTACTCCAGATGGAGGAGACCTACAAGAAGATCATTCTGCAGAAACGCGCGAAGAAGCTTGGTCTCCCGCCTCCGCCTGGTCCGAAGATCTTGAGCGTGGAATATTTCAAGACGCTGGTCACGGTCACGCTCGTTCGCCCGGTAACCATGCTGGTCTCAGAGCCCATTGTGCTGCTGTTTGGCATGTACACGGCGTTCCAGTTTAGCATCTTGTTCGGATACTTCGCAGCCTACCCGTATACGTTCACAACGGTCTACGGCTTCAACACATGGCAATACGGACTGACTTTCCTCGGCATCGGCGTGGGAGTCTTCTGCGCCGTGGTCACTTGCATTCTTTGCGACAGGTTCGTGTACCAGAAGAAACACTACCTGGCCGTTAAAGAGGGCAGAGCTATGGTGGATCCTGAACACCGTCTTTATGCGGCGATGATAGGCGCTTTTTGCACGCCCATAGGGTCAGTACATCGCGTCTTGTATCGAACCGCTCAACTGATATTTCGCAGCCTTTTCTGGTTTGCCTGGACCGCGAGAAGCGACATTCACTGGATCTCTCCTGTTCTTGCAGGCATTCCCTTCGCGCTGGGAAACCTCTCACTGTTCATCTCAGCGGCGCTGTACACGATCGACGTTTACGGTCCATTGAACGGTGCCTCAGCCATGGCGGCGAATGGGCTGCTACGATACGTGCTCGGCGGCTGCTTCCCGCTGTTCACTTTCCAGATGTACCAAAATCTGGCCATAAAATGGGCGACGTCGATGCTGGGATTCATATGTGTGGCTATGATGCCCATACCTTTCATCTTCTTCAAGTATGGACCGGTGATTCGGACGAGGAGTCGCTATGCGCCGGTGTCCTGAGCGCAATGGACATGAAGACATATACCGAGCCATATACCAGCGGTAACAACGGCCACACAATTCTGACTGACATGTGCACCTTGTGAAACGATAGTGACGTCAGCTCAGCAGGCAGGGCACGGCGTCGTGGTATTCGCTGAGCGACTCGCGAGTGTTCTCGAAGTTCCTATGTGGACTCCACAGCAATTCACGACGGCCGTTGGCATGCTGCCGTGAGAGAACGAGGTACGTCTAGCTCAAAATACGGGGACCCCAGACGAATTCGTGCAGAGACGCCTTCAGGATATAAAAAGGCACACAGACTACCCTGATCGCCGCTATGCCTGACATTATGGCATGCATGATACTTGCACGAGGCCACGATCTGACATGCGTAAGCGACGAGCTGCGCTTAGCATTACGAAACGATCGACGGCGGGTACAGTATACCACGAGTGAATGTCACAGAAACTTACCTTAGTCAACTTACATCAGGCTTCTTCCTGGACTGATCGGGCAGCCCCCAGCCTTACCCTGGAAGCTCTGGAAAACGATGGACTGCCGTTCGAATCTGTTGTTTCGAATTTCACATAATCTGCCACATCTCTAATCTTGTCCCGCACGAAATGACTCGAGTGGAACGTCGACCTCAGCGCCCAGTGTCCAGGTCACAGCCCAATCCCAGCAAAACTTCCAAGGTTTTCGAGATGTCATCGTCACTCTATCCCCAGGGCTGCCATATTAGACCCCGCCACCATACATTCCAGCGTCCCTCGATCTTCGTCATAGGAAAACAACCACATAAGGCCTCGCCGATCGGAGTACCCCTCCCCGGTAATCTGCGTACTTGCCGGCGACTCCCTGCATAATGAGTTCCACGGACGTTTTGTCGTCCCAAGCTGTCGTCGAACGCTCGCCCAAAGCGGCGTGATGTGCACTTCCTCCCGAGTCCATTCAGCTCCCCGTCGAGGCAACCCTGGTCTTGAACGCGAGCAGCTCTGCTACAAGACAGACCTGGTGTCCGCCCCCGCGCATTCAGCATCAGCATCTTCTTTCTTGCGTGTTGTCTTTATGACTTCTTTCTGTCATTTCTGGTAGCGGCGATCAGAGAACCGGCGTCTGGACTCCTGGGATGGTGGTCTGCACAGTCGAACGGGCGGCTTCTTATTAATAATACCGGAGCCATGGCCCAACGCACGGCCAACATGGACAGTGTGCTGAGGAACCAGACGACAGAGGTGGAATCATCACCAATAATGCGTGCAATGCCCCAGGAGCAATTGGCCGTGATCGTCGTTGGTGAGATCCCCTTTGCATGAAGCCAAACTCATCACATGCTGACAGTCTACAGGCGCAATCTTTACACTGATCGGGCTGTTTGCAAATCTCTGCCGCACAATCACACTCCTTCAACGGCGGCGAAGGCCATGGTGGGACGACTTTGCGGCTTTTGCTGCCTTCACATTCTTTATCGGCTTTGCGGCCGCAGCGTTCGTTGCCGTTCGGTGGGGAGTCGGTCTCTCGACATCGGACATTCCTACCGGATGGGCATCGAGGGCGATTCAAGCTGGCTACGCCATGGAAATACTATACTTCTTCAGCATTTTCTGCGTCAAGATGTCGGTCTTATTGCTGTATCTTCGGCTTGGTGAGTACAATTTCACTTCAACTGACTGCGAGCAATGCTGATCCTCACTTGCAGCGAAAAAGCTTCGAGACATCATCTATCAGCTCTGCATTGGACTCTCAATACTTCTCGCGATATTTCTCTTCACAACTATTATGGTGGCAGCAGCGCAGTGCGTGCCGACGCACAAGTACTGGAGTCCTGATGCCGAAGGACATTGCATTGATGTCACGGCATTCTTCTATGGTGGGTGAACAGCACATGGCCTTTGCAGACGACAAAGTGCTAATAATCTTCAGCGACCAACATTTTCACAATCGTTACTGATCTTGCTATGCTTGCTCTGTCCATACCTCTCATACTGAAGGCGAAGCGGCAGCGATCGCAGGACGTGGGCATCATTGTTGCTATTTTGACTGGCGCACTTTCTGTCACTGCCAGTTGTGCTCGACTGCACTCTATTGTAATATACGATTTTTCGAAGGAACCGCTCAGGGACGCGGCACCGATCTATATCTGGTCATTCATCGAGATCAGTGCTGGGATGTGCTGTGCATCCATGGCTGGTGAGTTTGCATACGCACCGAGAATCACATACTGGCGACTGACCATCATCTGCAGTGATCGTACCGCTCTTCACGGCGTACAGCGTCAGAATCTCCGCCATCATCTCTCCTATCGGACCTTCAAACCAGATGGTCAGCTTTGCTAACTACGCCGAAGCATGGCCGTATGGACGTAATGGGCCCATGGGAAAATATGTACCCGCAGCAATACAGGGCCAGTCACGACGGACAACACAGGATTTAACAGACCTGAGCCCTCCGCACACCATCAATGGCAGGCCGATTCGAATCAGCAAACCGCTTCCGGAGCTTCCCAAGGCCTACTTTCATGAAGAGGGTCTGACTGCACTTCCGCAGAGTCCAGCCAAGGCATACCATCGCGATGGGACCCTCACAGCGCTGCCGCAGAGGTCGAATCAGCCTATGCTTCACGCAATCGCAATGCACAACGCTGGCAAGATGGATCCGGCGGCGCCAGTGTATAAGTCCAGAGTGCGGGAGCGGGAGGTTCAAGAGTGGGAGAATACAGGATTGTTTTATTGAGTTCGGCAGAAAAAGAAAGGACGGGTTGTAACAGTACCTCATCCTTTGCGAGTCTTTGGCATTTTGTAGCGCATCTTGAGCGGGTGTTTTGGGACGATTCTGATTACCTGTGTACGATATGAGGAGTGCCACTTACGAGGCAGGTGGCTTCGATGTATGAAAAACACAGACGATGGAGACAATTGGAAGTGAAGCGAAAAGCAATTCGATGTATTTGATGACATATTCAATGGCCCCCAACTGATTCACCGCCGACCAAGCGGTCCAGGTGATTTAAAGTTTAGCGCGTCTCCCACTTTATGCGGACTCCATCAGCGCGCAGGTCCCTTAGAATCCATCTCCCATCAATAAACCTGGTCAAGGTGGTTACTTGAATACCGCTGTACCGACTTTGCTGCACGCCGTGCTCCTGGACGATCCCCTGGCTTGATTCTGCATATTCAATCAAGCTTGACGACCGAACATGTCTCAACATGGCGTCTGCTGAAAGACCGACACGACGTTGCTGTGCTGAGCGGAGAGGGAACGGATCGCGGCTACTGCGTGTGCCAGCGAGAAGCACGCGATGGCAACGGCGATGATGAGTCGGGACGATGGTGATATATCACCGACTGCACGAGAGGAACAACCACGGCATTCCGGACCGCAGACCGCGGAGTCAGACAACGCCATGAATGGAAATACCACATCTCCCCTCGTGTCGTCACCTTTGCGCGCGGAACGACGGCCCAGCACGATCGATCACGACGAGCGTTCGACCGCACAAGAGCAAGGTCTATGGAACAAAACTTTGCTTCCAGCTCTACAACTCGCGCCTCCGTCGGCTGGTGGCTTTCCTTTCCAGGCCAACACCGGAACGTCCGGCATCGCTGCAACCACTGACGACCTAGCGTCTCCCGACCGCATCGCTAGAGAAAAGACGGACACGGGAACACCCTCTCACAGACGGAGTGTGCAGTTTGCTCGAGGGACGCAGGAGGAGGCTACAAGCACGAAACTTGGCAAAGACATACCGTGGGAGGATACCGATGAGGAAGGCGGCGAACACCCTACAAGGGACAGATTGAACTCTGCTTCCTTCTTTACAAAGCTTAGAGGGTTTGCGAATCCTAGCGGTTCCAATCACGGACGGGCCGGAAGCAGTGCGACAGGTCCAGCTACTCCTAATGCCGCCCGATCGCCACAATCCGAACGCAGTGAACCCTCATACCCAATGCCCCACGAGGCAGTAGAGTCAGCGACAGATGCAGATGAAGAAGATTCGGATCATGGTAACGTCAATGGTAATGAACTCCGTTCCAGGAAGCGCAGGAATCGCAAGAGACCTGTGATGCCAGTTTCGGAGTCCTCACCCGCTACACCTCGGACGTCGCGATTCGCTTCATTTGTGCGCGAGCACATTCGCGACAGTTCTGTGGCCGGACAGAGTAGTCAAACCCCTGGACCCTCGCGTCGAGGGACACTCTCCGAGCTGTCGGACAGCGGTGATGACAGAGCTGGTGTATCCGAGGACGAAGGCAGAGATCGTCTAAAGTCCGCATGGCGGAGGGGAATCGAAGGTGCTCGTGGACTGAGCTATGCGAATCGAAAGAACACAGACGGGAGTGAAGTTGCAGAAAGGCGGCCTGGTAATCTACGCCGTATCACTGGAATGGGCTTCAGCGGGCACGATGGGACTAGTGGCTCTCCCTTTCGCCAGCGTGCGGACAGGCATAATAGTTCAAGCGCACACAAGTGGCGTCAGGTCAAGGCTGGCTTACGCATGCTTGGGCAGAGGAAGAAGGACGAGCGTGCCAAAGTCGATCATCAGAAGTCCGCCCAGCTGATGGCCGAGCTTCTAGCTGGAGCTCCTGCCGCGTTGATCTTTGCAAGCGTCTTTCAGCGGGATGAGCACGATCACCGAAAAGTTCCTGTCCTCCTGGAACAGCTGAAGATCAGCATCCCTCATGTGCAAAATCGGCAAGACAAGAAAGGTGATCGAGATTTCGTCTTCCAGGTAGATCTGGAGTACGGCAGCGGTCCCGCGCGAATGCAATGGACTATCCATCGCTCTGTGAATGATTTCGTCAATCTGCACGTCAAGTACAAGGCGCAGGGAGCCACCGACAAGGTCCGCCATTTGCGTGGTGAAGACAAGTCGAAGGCAAAGATACCGCGTTTCCCCAAAAGTGTCATTCCGTACGCTCGTGGCATGCGTGGGCTGTTCGAAAAGATGCAGGATGAGGAAGACGAGCAGGAATTACCGGAAGTCCCGAACCTTGAGGGTGACGCTGATGCAGGAACCCCAACACGGCCAAGAGGTCACCGACGGATGACATCTTTCTTCCCTCCACCACGGCGACAAAGCACGAGCGAGATTGGCAATACATCAGCAGATCCGGATGCGTTGACACAACGTCAGAAAGAGATCTACGCTACACGATCACGACAGAAGTTAGAGACTTATCTACAGCAGATGATACGGTGGCTCATCTTCCGTCCGGACAGCACGCGGTTGTGCAAATTTCTCGAGCTCTCAGCCATGTCAATCCGGCTTTCTGCAGAGGGCGGCTATCAAGGCAAGCAGGGTCTGCTGCAGCTTGCTTCTCGACGGCACCGAGAGATGCGTCGGAAGACGTTGCAGACGATGGGTCCGCACGCATTCAAGGAGCGGCACAAGCGACGCTGGTTCCTGGTCAGGCACAGCTACATTGTGTGCGTCGACGGGCCGGAGTCTCTCAACGCTTATGATGTATTCCTTGTGGACTCGGACTTCGCTATTGAGAAAGCGAAGCAAAAGATCCTGGACCAGAAGACTGCTCAAGACATGGCGAAGATCGCCACTGAGAACGCTACTCCGACCAAGAAAGCGCATTTGATCGCACTCTACAACGCTGAACGTAGGATCAAGCTCTACGCTCGGAACGAGAAGCAATTCTTGCAGTTTCGGGAGTCGCTCGCCCACATGATGGAAAACACTGTCTGGTCGCGCAAGCAGCGATTCAACAGCTTCGCTCCTGTCCGGGACAATGTCTGGTGTCGATGGCTTGTCGACGGCCGAGACCACATGTGGCAAGTGTCGAGAGCGATCGACAATGCAAAGGACTTTATTTACATCCACGACTGGTGGCTGAGTCCAGAGCTGTACATGCGTCGTCCTGCAGCAATCAGTCAGAAGTGGCGTCTCGACCGACTGCTTCAGCGCAAAGCACAAGAAGGTGTCAAGATTTTCGTCATTGTCTATCGCAACATCGAATCTGCGATTCCGATCGATTCTGAATACACCAAGTGGAGTCTGCTGGATCTGCACGAGAACATTTGCGTCCAACGATCACCGAACCAGTTCCGACAGAACCAGTTCTTTTGGGCCCATCACGAGAAGCTAGTGGTTGTGGATAACATGATGGCATTCGTCGGCGGAGTCGACTTGTGTTTTGGTCGATGGGACGATCCATGTCACTCTCTGACCGACGACAAGCTGACCGGCTTCGAAGCCGATCAAAATGTGCCCAGAGATTCCGAGCATTGCCAAGTATGGCCTGGAAAGGACTATTCGAATCCGAGAGTGCAGGACTTTTATGCGCTTGACAAGCCGTACGAGGAGATGTACGATCGGACCAAAGTGCCGCGAATGCCGTGGCACGACATTGCCATGCAGATCGTTGGTCAGCCTGCTCGAGATGTCGGACGGCACTTTGTCCAAAGATGGAACTACGTCTTGCGCTCCCGAGTCCCATCAAGACCCACGCCCGTCCTCATGCCGCCTCCGGAATTCGAGCAGGAAGAGCTCGACAGACTTGGGATGTCCGGAACTTGCCAAGTACAGATTCTCCGCTCATGTGCGCCATGGTCGATTGGAACTCCGAACAAGGTCGAGCACAGTATCATGACAGCGTACTGTGCCATGATCAAGGGCTCGGATCACTTCGTCTACATTGAGAACCAGTTCTACATCTCCAGCTGCACGGTGGAAGGCACAGTCATGCACAACAAGATCGGTGACGCGATTGTGGAGAGGGCTATCGAGGCTCACGAGAAGGGACAGAAGTGGCAAGCGTGCCTCGTCATCCCGCTGATGCCCGGCTTTCAGAACAGTGTCGATGCTCAGGATGGTACCAGTGTCCGTCTGATTATGACATGCCAATATCGCAGCATCTGTCGCGGCGAGACCTCCATCTGGGGACGTTTAAAGGCGCATGGAATCGATCCAGAGGATTACGTCCGCTTCTACTCGCTTCGTCAATGGGGCAAAATCGGGCCTCGAAAGTGCCTGACCACTGAGCAGCTTTACATCCACGCGAAATGCATGATTGTAGACGACCGATCAGCCATTATCGGCTCAGCGAACATCAATGAGCGTTCCATGCTTGGGTCGAGAGACTCAGAGGTTGCGGCTATCGTCACTGACCGCTGCATGATTCCTAGCAAGATGGCTGGGAGTCCGTACGAGGTCGGCGAGTTCCCTCACACCTTGCGGAAGCGTCTCATGAGAGAACATCTCGGACTTGACGTAGACGCTATCTATCGTCGCGAGCAGGCCAGAGCGGAGCGAGAAGAACAGGATGCTGAGATGCAGAGAATTTACCGCGACAATAGCTTCAGGCCATCCCAGGAATACTTCGAGACCCCGCCCTCAACTCCCGCTCCGGATCAGCTTGCCGCACTGAGCCTTGATGCGACCACCAACGGCTTTGCTGGCCGCAGGGAAGATAGCCAGCCTTGGGTCGATCTGACTCGCACGACCTCATCAGATAACAGCTCTGAGCCGCCAGAGCAGGCCAAGGAACACTTTAAGAAAGGTCCGGAGCGAGATCTTGATGTTGACGGTTTCGGCACCGACAACATGAGGAAGATTGTGGAGTCGGGCGACTTTGGTGGCCGCGACTCGTACGTCGACAGCTCTGGCCGCGAAGTGTTGATGAAGAAGGACGCACCTGATATTGAGAGGATCAAGAATCTTGAGGCGCAAGAAATGGAGCGCCAACGGGATGCGAGACGCGATAGGGCGAAAGCCATGCCAGCACGACCTCCTTGGCCTACGGGACGCATGGACACTGTGGAGCTTGGATTGCCGACTCGCTCTCTACTGCCGGAACTGCCTGCGCTTGACGATACAGACATTGGAGGTCCGCCATTGATGGAAGCATCGTCTGATGTTACTAAGAACATCGTCAACCCGATGCTGGTCAACATGCGCTATCCGGAGGTCACCGAAGACTGCATGACGGATCCGCTTGCGAACGAGTTCTATCATGACATCTGGAATCAAGTCGCCGAGAACAACACTAAGATCTATCGTCAGGTGTTCCGATGCATGCCAGATTCGGAAGTACTCGATTTTAAGGCATATGAGAAATTCAACGAGTACAATGAAGCGTTCATGCAGTCGCAAGGTCTGGGCAACAGCAAACCAAAGCCAGCGAAGGACGCGCCTGATAAGTCCGGGCCGGTTGGAGCTTCCAGTCCGGTCGACGCCGAGTTTCCAGTAGACAAACCAAAGCGTGTCGTCGGTGGTCTTCTTCAAAAGCTACGCTCAGGCAGCAAAGCTTCCGACGTTGCTAACGAGAAAACGCAAGACGACAATGAAAAGGCAGCACGGCCCAGCGGCTCAACGGACTCACCGCAGTCCGGGGTGTCGAGTGGACCCACCGCAGTTCCGACGCCAGATCCGACTCCCCTTGATGAGAAAGAGGCGGCCAAGCAGGATGACCCTCCATTGGATGAGAATGAGATCTCCCGCCAGCGCACCGTGCAGTACTCGGATGAGGTTAACCTTGCCCCCGAAACGACCGCAACGCAATCCTCATCCGTCCCATTGCAGCATTCGACTTCCCAAAAGCGTCGCCGACGCGGCACGACGAAAAGCAGCAATCGTCCACTTCCGGACGATCTCCTCACGAAGGACGAGGCTGAAGAATTACTTAAGCAGATCCAAGGCACTCTCGTCGTGTGGCCTTATGATTGGTATGCTATTGTCTTCATAACGAGCGTATATAAGAATGTACTGACTGACCCTCCGCAGGCTTGAGAAAGAAGAGCGTGGCGGTAATTGGCTGTACAACATTGATCAGCTCGCGCCGTTGGAAATCTACGACTGATCGTTGTCGCGACTTGCTGTTGGATTGTCTTGAGTGTCGCAGCTTCAACTATTTGGATAGATGTCGAGGCTTGCCGCGAGCATATTGTACTCGTTTGTTTCATTCTTCATACAAGCGTGGCGTAAATGTGGGAGAGGTAACGATGGGCAGCATAGCGTTGAAGGTTTAGTCCGTTATGTTCGAATCGGAATCTCCGTAGATGCCTTTAAACCATCCAAGTGATGCCCGCGAGGCACAGCCATCCCGCCAATTTCATTCCACGCGATACTTCTTGAAATCCCTCGTCGGCACGCCTCTTGCAAACATCAGATCTAACTCCTCATATGTCCGACCTTTCGTCTCCGGAATTCGAAAGTACGCCCACACCAAACTGAACGCAGATAGTCCACCGAAAAAGAACCCGACTTTGCCTCGCAAATCCGCTTGGTCAGGGTTGATGAGATATGGAAAGGCTACGGTCATGATGATGCCAAAGATTGCTTGCACTGCTGTCGCGACGGCGATGGTTTTGCTGCGGACTTTGGTGGCGGAGACTTCGCAGAGGATGACGAAGCTATGGTGAAGATGTCAGTCTCCGCGGTTTTGTATCGACGTGTACCCAATGTCAGAAAAGAGTGCTTACCAGACGGGTCCAATCGTCAAATCGTAGAAGAAGTTCCACAATAGCATCAGGCTCGACTGCGCCCAAATCAAGGGATGATTGGCCGAGTAGCTAGGCACACAGTCCAGAATACCAATTAGGAACATGAGCACGACCAACGAAGCAAGCCCGGCATTGTATATCACTCTCCGCCCATAGCGAACGATGAGAACCCAAGAGAGCAGAGTGCCCAAGAAGCCCAAACCGAGGAATCCAAGCGACATTTGGAACGCTTTGGTCGTCGGCAGACCGGCGAGTTCGAAGAAGTACGTCGCGTAGCCCACGAGGTAGATGCCAGAGAAGACTTGAATGCTATAGACTCCCACGGCGATCTCTGTGCGGCGGAGGTTGATACGTTTAAAGCAGTCACGGTACGTTGATCCAGCTTCGAGCTTCTGTTCCAGGAAATTCGTCTCGATGATCATGGCGAGAGTTGGCTTGACGTCCACTGTGGGAGATGATAGACGTCGGAGAGCACGCTCGGCATCGTCGACCCGCCCCCTTCGGACGAGCCACCAGGGCGACTCGGGAGCGAATGGCAAGCCGATGAGGATGATGAGTGGCCAAATCCATTGAGCCGCAAAGGGAGCGCTATAGGCCCAGTGACTGGAGAGCTTGCTCGTCCCATTCATCAGGCCATTGGCGACCAGTTGACCCATGACGAAGCAAAGGTTGATGTAACTCGTCAGAACACCGCGAAGAGCAACGGGGCAGACTGGATTAATTCATCAGTGATGCGCGACACCTTCGAGACGTGAGACTGACCTTCAGAAGCATACGCCGGCGCGATGACAGCGTACGTGCCGAGTACCAGACCACCAAGTAGCTCTCCAACCAACAAGACTTTGAGCGACCTCGCAAAGAATTGAATGAAAATGAATGCCGCCGTGAGCACGACGCAAACGCCAAACGTCTTCTTCCGCCCATACCACTCCATCGGATACGAGGCGGCAAAAGCGCCGACGACTTGACCGATTGGATTGCCCATACCGAGACCCGTCTGCCATGGAGCGCTGATGATGTACTTGCCGTTGTAGAGGTAGCCGAAGTCTCGTTGGAAGGCAGGAGTGGCGTAAAGGTTGCCTGTGCTTGTTCGATTAGAGACAACGTGCATTGGACTCCATCCGATGCAACTGACCCATCAATTGGGGATCAAAAGCAGTCATGATCACTCCTGAGAACGGCTTTAGTATTTATTGCCAGTCAAGGGCAGGGCATGCTCACCCAACGAAAAGAAGACGCTCCATCCCACTGCTGTCGGATACTGTCTGAGAGCTTCCACGAAGCTGAGATCGTGCTCGTTCTGTATAGCTTGACGGACATCGTCTCCTGCGATGATGCCAATGACCATGTCGTCCTTCGAGACATCCGGCCCGCTTTCACTGCTGCGAGTGAACGCATCCATCTCTCCGATCTGGAAGGCGTGGTCGCCGAGCAATGGATCCAATTCTTCTCCGATGAAGGACGGTATGATCTGTGTATTCATCAGCCAGGCGCTCAGACTGCGGATCGAAGCAAGGCGGAAGAACATACACTCCCTCCAGCTGGAGCAGGTCCTCGATGGCGACCATCGGAGGAAGAAGGATTGGAGCTCGCCATTTCATCAATCGACCGCATCCGCAGTAAACGACATGCAGGGTATCGGAACTTCCTCATGCGATGCCATGGGTGCTTGTCAATCCACGGGCCCGGTGCGCGGGTGGTGCTCCAATGGTGAGTGGTCGAAGAAGGTTGGTATGCGCGTTGCTTTCATTCCCCTGGCGAACCCCTCTTTTGCCAGCATGGGTCTCCAGTCAAGTGACAATGGAAGACCCTTGACCACATTTTGACAGGGAATCAAAATAGATGGGAGCATGTGCTGTGGTACTACTAAACTGGATCGGCGAGATGCAGAATTCAATGTTCATCTGCAACAGGACATGTCCCACGAATAATTGTATTCTGTTCACTCTGACCACCTTACGGCTTCGGCCTTGGCCCAATAATCTGTCTCCTCCCTCCAATGTTGATTCCACTCCCCACACTGCTCCCCTTGTTCATCGAGTCTCCACCCATATACCCATACTGATTGACATCCCAACTCTGTCCTTCACCCGTACCCTGACTCAAATCCCTGGGAGCGGTCTTAGCCGCTGACTGAGCGGCTTCCCATTCCTTCTGACGTTCGCGTTCGCGTTCCATTTCCCGCTCCAGAAGAGACTTACTCGCCCAGGCGCCAGCTTTGGTTGCTTGCTGCGATTGCATGCGAGAGTCGCGGAGTTGGGATTGCTCGAGAGAGGTGTCGCCAGCTTCTTGAGAAGAGGAGACGCGAGGACGTTGGGAGGTGGGTGCTGCATTTGAAGAGAGAAAGGCGTCCGTTCGGTTGGGTGTACGCTCCACAGGGTGGTGAGATTCTGGTGCGGCTTGCTTGGATGGATTGGGAAGAGGTCTGCTGAAGGGTGATGGTGTCGAGAAGGGTTGTGCGCGAGGTGCGTCTGGTGTGCTTTCGGGTTGCGATCTTTGCGGCAGACTAGGCGCAGGTTGTGGCTCCGAAGGTAGTGGTCGCGTCGAGCCAACCTGTGCCTGCGCCTGCGCCTGTGAGGGTCGCGATGGCGCTATGTCTCGACTAGAGTTGCTCTGCCATTGATGTCGTGAGTATTCGCGCTCATCTCCGACCCAGCTCACGTCACTTTCATGCGCACTCGAAGGTCGGTCTCCATCGGTCTCATTCGCTGTGGTTGGCCTTGAGCGGTCGGAGTCGTCACCCTTCCGGATCCGCTCCTCTCGCTCCGACTGGTACTGCCGTTCACGCTCTCGCGCCTCTTCAAGCTGTTTCTCCAGTTCCCTCACACGACGCTGCTCTGGTGTCTCCGCAGGCTCGTTGGCCTTTAGTAGTGCTGCCTGCTCCTCTTGGTAATCGGCAAGAGTTTGACCTCGCAAGATGCTCGAGCTCGGCACTCTAGGCTTTGCAGGTGGCTTCTTCTTGGTCAACGTTGCTTGCAGTGCAGCATCTTCTCGTCTCCGTGCCTCTTCCTCCTGGTTCCACTTCCGCTCTTGATCCTCCCAGGCTCGTTTCTGCTCTTCCATTCTCCTCCTCTCCTCATCGCGATGTCGTCTTGTTTCTTCTTCCCATTTGTGCTCCTCTGCGAGCTTCGCCCGGTCCTCCTCTTCTTCTGCGGCCCGCCGCTTTCTCTGATCCTCTTCGTCTTGTTCCTGTCGTAGTCTTTGTGCTTCTGCGTCCTTCTCTTTGCGTAGCTTCTCCTTCTCTGCAAGGCTTGGTACTGCCGGACCCTGACTAGTGATCTGTCGTCTTGCACCGAAGCTGATCCCCTGATTGCCCTGCGATGCACCACCCATATACCCGTATTGATGGATGTTCCAAGCCGGCGCCGTGCTGTTCTCATCGCTCCGTCTGCTCCAGCTGCTGACCGGACCAGTTGGCGATTTAGCGGATCTTCCTTCTGTACGCGATGAGGCGTTCGAACCTCCCGTGTACGCCGGACTCATAGGACGGGTCGTAGACGCCGGCATTGCTGCCGAGAACTTGGTTGGACTTGGTGTGCGGCGAGTAGAATTTCCATTCGTGTAGTCTAGGCCCCCACCAGTCGCTGTGGGAGACATCGTAGAGGGTGCTCTCTTCGTGCCAATGACAGAAGGTATCTTGGACGGATTGATGTTGTTGGCTTGTCTGCTAAATGCGCTGAGACATTGCAGTACTTGCGCCGGATCCTTTTGTTCGAACAGATCCACGGTCAAGAAGCGGTCATGCGCGGGCATGTTCAACGGCGGTAGCTCACAAGCTTTTAGGAAGTGACTTATGTTCTCCATCTGTACGAACGGCATTTTACTGCTCTTGAACTTGATCGGTCCGCGGTGCTCTTGCGTGGCCAGGTTGGCCAATTTGCACAACGCAACGCCATCCTTCAACACTTCGAGTAGGTCGCCGGTTGGGAGTGAGGAGCCGAGTACGCCTTCGATCCAGGCGCGAGCTTCATTGGCGGCGTGAGGGGTATATCGGGATAGGCGCAGGTTGCGCATGTCGGCGTCTAGTGATGTTACTGAAGCCATGTTTGGCGAGATGATCTATTGTTGATTGATGTTGATTGAGGGACTCGGCAGGGCGTAAGGTCGATATCATCGTAGTCGAAAGAATGAGTCAACGACGAAGTAAGTTCGATCGATCCTCCTTCTCTGAAAGTGGCAAGAATGTCGTGGCTGGCGCATCGATACCCGGTAGTTTTGAGTGAACATGGATGCTTACGCCGGAGTCTCTTGACTGCACGAGCCCCACCAACAACGACGGCTTTGGCTTTCTGGCGTTAAAGACAACGAACCGAACTGAACGGGAACAAAGTGAGCTGAGACCTCAGACGTCCACTTCGCTTGAGACGTACACGATCCGATCGTCACTTGTCTCACGGTGCCGCTTTCCTCTGAGTCTCCTCTGCTGCAACGTCGTACTTGATCTCTTCACGGCCGCATCGAAGGAATCGACTCTTCTACATCTTCCATCACTTTCGTCACCCGACCTTCAAAACCCTGACCAAAACTGGGACCGCCCGCAGTTGCTGTCAGAATAACAGGACCGACGACCTACTGCAGACACCTCTGTACCGCTCTACCGCTTGTGAGAGTGCACACCTCAACTCAAATACACACGCATCCATCTTCACCTGCTGTCATCAGCCATGGACTCTATGCGGCACCTCTCGACGTCTCTCCCGCCCGCTTCTCGACAGCCTGCGCCCGCCGAACTACTGCCCGACTTCAAGGCCGCGGCACAGGCCGTGACCACTTTGTATAGGAACGCCGCCAACTCCCAGAAACTCGCACGACAATCCGGATATCAGGATGCGCTGGATGATCTACTGGCGTTCTTGGATCGGGGCAATCTGGGCCTGATGGATGGAGAAGGGTGGAAAGTGCGTCAGTGGGCAACAGAGAGGCTGGATGGAGATGGGGTGGCAGCACGACAACAGACACCACTCGCGAGTGGCGGCATGACTGACGACGAGGACGAAACAAGCACGGCAAAGGAGGAGGACAAAGACGACGAGCGAGGATCAAGCCCGGAGGCGGCACGCAAACCACACCCTCTGGCGGTATCCAGCAGCGACCTCTCGGAAGCAGACATGCAACAACAGCGACGAGTGGTATCGGAACCGCCGGTTCTCGCACCACAGCAGCGACAGCAACACAATCAAAGCGAGTTCACCTTCCAATCCTCCCACGCATATCCCAGCAGCCACGATCGAGAAGCAGGCACGGATATGGAAATGGAAGCCACAACACCACCTACATTCACATCGCCTTCCAGCGCCGAAACCGTCCGCATAATTCCTCGAACGGCCCGTAATCGACATGGCTCTAGGCGAACAGAAACCCGCGGGCCAACGCTGAATTTCAGTCTCGGAGCTGGAGCTGGTGGAAAGAGGAAAATGCCGTATTCAGAGTACTTTGACATTCATGGATTGAATGACGGGAGTGATCGGAAGGATGGTAGTGTCGGTGGAAGGGGAGGCAAGCGATCGAGACAGGTGTGAACGAAACGAAGTAGATATGAAGGATTGCACGCCAGACATTTGTACGGCAAAGGAGGCAGCAGGAATCGATGCATGTATGCGATCGCTAGGAATTATTGGCCTGACATCTTCGGAGGAGTCTTTGATTTTGGCATGAAGCATGATGGGCATCTTTACGAGGAGGGCACAGGAAGAAGGCATTACGAGGAGGTATACCATCGGGCGGCGTTTGCTTTCTCAGTCCAAGACGCTGCAGATACCCTGTTCTTTATGCGCAGTCTTCCTTTACTCTGTCACGCAGCAAAGCAGATTTTCGGTAGCCGGCAAGTGAAGTACGCACACAATGGTGAAGGCTCTCCTGACTTTTCCTTTTTGACCTCTCCGCTAATGCGGCTTCATCATGTTTCCTGCCTCTTGGTGTGCTGGACTTCATCATGTTCTTCGGCTTCATCATGTCGTCAACTTAGCGACGTCATGCCCCCCTGTTCTCAGCTTCAACATGTAACTCTTCAGCGTCAGCGTCCCTCCAGCTTCATCATCTCTCCGCCTTCAATGGTCGACAAGCCACTCCTCGTCAAGAATTCCCGCCAAACCTCTCAGCGCCTCCAAAGCCCTCTGACAAACCGGCCAACTCTGAAACCGCCCACTCCACACCAACCTCACGGCCGTGACCGCCACCGCGACAAGAGTATTCTTCGTCATCTTAAGGTCGTCGAACAGCGGCCTCCTGCGATTGTCGTAGATGGTCTCGTAGATGGTCTTGCACCAACGCATCAGATTCGCCCAATGCGGTTTCCCGAGCCACCTCATTCTCATGCAGACATCCACCGGCGAAGGCAAGTGCACACACATGAGGAGGCGGAACCAGCGCTCGGCGAGCTGAGCGTCACAGTCGGTGACGACGATGAGGAATCGGTTCTCGATGAACCACATTCTTCTGGCCTCGGTCCGGATTTGGCGGCATGTCGAGACGAGGGCGTGTTCGTGTAGAGCTGGCGTGACTTTGGTTGTTTCGTCGGTGAGGAGCACGTCTTGATAGATGCGGTTTCGAAGCTCGGCAGCGATGGAGAGGAGGCTAGCTGGTGGCTTTTGTTGGGTCTCGGGCGCCTGTATTTGTTGTTGTTAGCGAGGTCTTGAGAATGTTCGTTTGCTGAGATGCGTGCGAGTGTGAAGACTTCTTCTTCGTTGGCTGGTGGCTTCGTTGGGAACTCCGGCGCCTGGTGGTCGTTTGGTTAGCGAGATCTTGACAGCAGGTTTGGATTCGAGGCGTGCAATTGTGAAGACTTCTTCTTCTTCATCATCATCCGAGCTTGTGTTCTCCCTTGGACTTTGGTGCATGGCTGCGTTGTGTCTGTGTTCGCGGCGGTTAGCTGTGATCTTTGCCGCCATGGTCTGGTCGAGGCACGTTGAAGTTTGAGGCAAGTTCGATCTCTGGCGAGGGTGCGAGATGATGAAGTGAGCAAGAAGCAAGCCACGTGGCTCATATGACTGTTTGGAAAGTTCTGCACTAGTGATGGAAGTGAATGAAATTGCGTACCGCTTACGAAACATGCTGCTTCACTCTCGTTGCGAAAAGCCTGTTGTAATCGCATTCGATTCGTCTTCACTCTCTCATGTAAACCTGGGGACTTCTGTAGCCCCTTTACTCCCCGCCGTCTAGTAGTCAATGAGCCATCCGGCGTCGATAGTGCCTGCCATAGGTCTGAGAGCCTGCAGCGCCCGCTCGCACGTCTCCCAGTCGCCGGACTTGAGGGTGCACGCCAAACGTAATGCTGTGCTCGCCACGGTGATGATTCTGTTTTTGGGTAGAGTGCCTGTAACATGGAACGTCCGAGCCCGGTACCCAAGTGCGGTACCCCTTCCCTCGAGCAGTATCTTGCACCACTTCATCAGATTTGCCCAATGAGGCTTTCCCTCAAACCTCTGAACGATGTTCGAGCCGAGCCGTCCTTTGAGCACGAATTTACGCCATTTTTCGAAAAGCGCACTGTCGCAATCGTGGATGAGGCAGCGAAATTGGTTTTGGCGCACCCACATGTCGCGCGCTTCTGTTCGAATTGTGCGGCACGTGAGCAGGAGCGCAGGTTCGCGAAGCTCTGCGGTAACAACAATCGTGCCGTCAATTAGAAGCACCTCCTCATAGATGCGATTCCTTAGCTCTGCACAGATCGACAAGAGGCTGGCAGGTGCTGGTACGTCTTTGTCTGGCTTCTGCGCGGGTTCGTGAGGCTCCTGCGCATCGATTTCGGGCTTCTGCGCTGAACGTTAGTGAAGACTTGGACATTTGACAGCAGTCTAACTTACCGTTTCGGATCTGAGGATTTTCATGCACCTGGAGTAGATATCCTCGACCGCCTTGCGTTTGCCCGCCATGGCCGAAGATTCCATTTGAAGGGTCGAGTCCGGAAGAAGGTTGATGTTCGAGAAAGGACGTACAAGGTAGAACGGCAGGATAGAAGAGCTGCTACTTTCGAGATCAACCTAAGCCTTTACCGGTCAGACGTGCTTGCGTGCAGGTGAATGGCGCTTTGCTGTCACATGCGTCTCACGCAATTCTGTTGCATGATCCAAAAGCTGGACATCAGACGTTCCTTCGCCGCTTCAGCAGCTATTCGCCAAGTCCTACGTTACCCTCTTGCTTTGCCGTGAAGATCTCGGGTTCGAAAGTTGACGTCCTTGTACTAAGGGTCTCCTTACTAGTACTCGTTGAGTGGTCTTCCAAGTCGACGAGCCAGTACGGGTCCTCCTTCCAGTACTCAATCTGTCATCGGCCGGATGGCCTGCGAGAGCCTCCTCGCACGTCTTCCAGTTCGCAGAATCCGCCCTTCAGTATCAGAGAACCCAAAGACCTGGCGGGGAACCTAACGCATGCCGGGGACAACGCAGCGTCAGACCAGTCTTGGTGCGTCAGAGTCCTAAACCTCTCTTCGGGGGCGATGTCCGCACGGTCGTAGACGTCCATGCACCATCGCACGACATTTGGCCAGACACGCTTTCCACGACGTTCGTACTTTTATCGGGAGTGTGGAGCCGGCCTCTTTCTAGATGAGAGCATCCCGTACCAGCGCTCTCCAAGACGAAAGTCGCAGTCTTGAAACACACCGAGGAATTCGTTCTCGAGCATCCACATGGTTCTTTTTTCTCCTCGAATCTTGCGACCCGTAGACAGCAGAGCGGGAAGTCGGTGGTCTTCCGTCAATGCGGCCCTTCACAAGAAGCACTTCTTCAACGATACTGTTTCTCAGCTCCGGAAAGATGTTCGGGAGCCCAGGGGCCTGTGCTCGTTGTCATCTAGCATCACTTCCACGAAAGTCTGCAAGATCAGGTACTTCACCACGCATTCTCATGCTATGCTTGACCAGATGATGAAAGATCGCAAGGTGTTAGTGAAGATGTCAAGCAAGAAAAGTTGAGGCAGTATGATGTTCGCATCCAGCCTGAATTTCTTGCGGTCAAGCTGTTTCTTCTTCAGCTGGACGTGAAAGGAACACGCAGGCACGGTAGAGCAACACCTCGAATCTGCTACCTCACTTCAGGCCGAGACCACCGAGCCTGAAGACGCGATACTGTCAGTGGACTTCGTCGCCCTCGCTTCATCCGAATCTTTGTTGCCCACAACAACTCGATCACACCAAGAACAAAAGCTGCGATTCGCACCGCTTTGCTCCCGGCCGAGAAACTTCTCGCTCACTCGCTCGTCCTCATACTCCTTCACGATGGCTCCGACTGGCACAAGCTTCTTGACTTTGGTCTTGATCTTGCCACCAATCCCGACCATCTCCTGCGTCGAGTAGCTGCCGCCATTCCAGTGTCGTCCCTGGATCTCGGCTTTGGCCGTCTCAGCTTGAAGCGCTGCGAGCTCTGCAGCATCGCACTCGACGTCCTTTTGCACGAGCGTCGAGGCCAGGCAGTCTCGGGTACGACCACACTGGACACCTTCGTTGCCTTCTCCTAGTCCAGCACCCATACCTCCGCAGGTGGAGTACCGAGTGCGCCAGGTCCAGCCGCGCATATAGGTCGTATCGTCGACTCGCATAGTCTGACTGCACGGTTGACAGATCCAGACGACTTCGTGGCAGGTACAGGGTGATCGAGCATAGGAACGGTACTCGACTTCGTCGTCACTGATGCCGGTAAGTCTTTGGAATGAGAGGTGTCATAATGGTACTTACTAAGTCCCTGCGTCCAGCACAGGACGCTTGACGGTGGTCAACTTCTCCAACGGCGCCTTCATACATGTCCGACAGAGCCGTCGGTGGCGGAGTTTGAGGAGTGAAAGCGGAGGTGCCTTCAAAACGCAATTCTGTTTATTGCGTGAGTTTGGACCACTGTCGTGCAAAGACTACTTCCCAGGCGTACTCTGCAAATAACCACACCGCATTTCCGGCAATCTCCCACCATGTCGGTAGCGCAGGCGCCTACTTTGCCACTGCTGATACGCCCAATGGTCACGGCGGTTCTTCCGTGCGAATTCCAGGCATCACGACTCGCATTCAAAGCATCTGCCAGACGTTTCCCCGGAGTTACATTCTGGTTACTGCAGCGGAGGGTCTGTGATATGAGGATCGACCGGTGCTGAAGCAGGTCCTCACGAGCTTGACGACATGTTCGAGCCAGCTCGGACAATGTGTTGAGGTCCAGATATTTCGTCAGATTCGAGACCACGCTGCGACTGGTCAGATGATTGTCACGGTAGAAGCTCGGGCGAGATTCATTGCGATATGGCTTGGAGTGTGATGCAGTGCAGTCAAAAGAAGCATTTATATGTACTAATATATTACAGGACATTGCAGACTTACGGATAGCATGACAGCGCGGCCGTAAACAGGTTCAGGTTCGGGTTCGGCCTATTGGCGTCCACAGTCGCGAGTATGGCATCATGGACCTGGAGATTGGGAGGTACATCTTCCGAGTCGGCATCGTCCTCCAAGCTCATCAGTCGAGCCATTGGCGCGTTCCAGTGTTGGGCTCATCGGACGTCGATCGCAGCGAGACGTGTTCAAGACCAGGGTGGTAATTGTCATTCTCTTGAGCGTGAAGGTGAGACGTGAGGTCTTCTTCGGTGACGCACGTGAGGGGTGCGCAAAACTGGTGGGATCGAATCACAAATACCTCACGCATGAAACTCGGTCGACGCAAAACCCACTTCACCTCACAGCAACCTCATCGCGAGTAATGTTCACATCGCAAGTCTGGACTCTGCATGCAACTGTGCTGTGCAGCTGCGCATACCGCTGCGTGACCGAAGTCATCAAATGCCGACTCTAGAGCCGGTGGCTATATTGTCTGTGGTCCGGTGCCAGAGACCGCATCTGGAAGTGAACGCTCCCTCTGAGCGTGCAACGAGTCAGATTCAGCAGATCGGCTTTCAAGGTCCCTTAGTTCTAATAGGCATTTGCCTTGCCACCAAGTCAGTGGTCTCTAGTCAGCAGCGTTTGTTGATCAAAATGGTTGGGCTTGGCAATTTGTGTCGGAGCAAGGTGGTATGATGAGGCATGTGGCATCCCGTCGACCGCGAACAAGCCAATGTCGCACCAGGAGATGAGTATAAAGCGACGTCGAGGTCACGACTCAGAAAGAATGATTGAACAACGTCTCACCACGCATCGCAGACAGCTTTAAGATGAACCTTCCTTACTTTGCCCCTCTGGCTGCCCTATGGGCCACGACACTCGCCGTGCAGCCATGTGCCAAGATGGACAACCAAAAAGTATCGACGGTCTATCAGTTTCCAAACGGTTCCTGGGTCGAGAACTTGGCAATTAGATCGAATGGCAAGATCCTGGTAACACTGCTATCCTCACCAGAAGTCTGGCAGATTGACCCAGCCAACCTGGGCTCAGCAGAGCTCATCTATCGGTTTCCGCATGCGCTCAGTGCGCTAGGGATAGCTGAAGTGTATCCGGACGTATTCACCGTCGCAATCGGAAACATCAGCTTGCCTGCAATCGCTTCTGAGCCAGGCTCCTATAGCGCATGGTCCATCGATCTGTCACGACGCAAGCATGGCAAAGACGACAAGCAGGTGAAAAAGATCACCGACCTATCCCAGGCAGCATTTTTGAATGGCATGTCCATTCTTCCAGGAAAGCCAAGCTCGGTCCTCCTGGCAGACTCAGCGCAAGGTCTCATATACCAGTTGGATACAAAATCCGGTGCCTCGAAAGTGTGGCTTGACGATGCGGCTCTCAAGCCCAATGCTTCGGTCCCGATCAAATCCGGCATCAACGGCCTGAAAGCGTACAATGGGCACGTGTACTTCACGAACACATTTTCCCGTCCTTGCATTGCACGTCTTCCGATCAACCGAGCAGGTGATCCTTCTGGCCCCGTGGAGACCATCGTGGGAGACCCGACATTCGGGGTCAACATTGGCGATCATGCCGATGACATCGCACACGATAGTCATGGCAACATCTGGCTTGCAACGGATCCTTCAAACTCGATTGTCAAAGTCTCGCCAGGCGGAAATGCGAGTGTCGAGGTTGGTGGAACGAACGATCCAATCGTTGCAGGTGTGACTGCACTTGCATTTGCTCGAACGAGCAGAGATCGAGGTACACTGTACGCGACGACTAATGGTGGCTTCGCATATCCCGTTGGTCGTCGAGTCGGTGGTGAGGTGCTTGCGATCCCTGCTGTGGGGGAGTCATAGAAGGCGATCATGTAGCATGTCTGATGGTTCAAGCTTTCATGCGTCCATCAAAGTATTGCATCATTTGTCGGATCTACGGCTGTCTCACCGTTCCACTTTTGATCCGCAATGTTGGCCTCGAACACGATAGTTCTGCATCCGGATGATCTCAACAAAGAGAAGTTGATACGCAAAATGGGAAAGAGCCGAGGCCGATCATGGCGAAATAAGCAGTCACCGCCCAGTTTATACTATTCTAAAGTTGCAGTAGCGCTGCGTCGACGAAAGCTTCGTACAAGATTGGTGTTGTGAGAAGTAAGTAGACGTTGGTGAACGTGCGGCTCGCCAATGCGCATCTTGCTCAGACTGGCGCAGTCGCCAAAGAGCTGCGTGATCTGACCAAGCCGGAGAGAAGTGGCACGATAGATGAAGATCCGAGATCGCTCTCGAAGCCGGAATCGGGAAGCCAGAAACCGTAGCCGTGGTACCTTTGCACTGCGACTGTTAGCTCCGTGTGGCTTTCCCACCACGTGGAATGTGTACCCTGGCCCGGGCGTTACACTTCAGATGAATCAATGGCCGAGCAAAGAGCCATTTTCGGTGGTCAAACGCGCGTCGACGGAGTCTTCGCTCAGATGCCGTTGCTCACTTGCTCCTTGCAGATTGAGGTTCCACCAGGGATCGTTTCGAGCAGGAGGAGACGAGAAGACCGTCGGAGGGTGAGACAAACCTCCGTGGTTCTGCCGCTGGCGCGGTCGGCTCCATCTGGGCAGTGCCCGCAGGGACGATCCCTGGTTGTTATTGGCTCTGGGTAGTTCTAGATCAAGAATTTAGTCTGAGAAGGGCAAAGGAAGAACTTCGTTGCTCGTGATGATTGATGAATCATATCGCACCTGCAGCTTGCAGCTTGTCCGCCGACGTGGAGGCGTGATGACGAGACCGACCTGGGGGGCCTGGCACAGGCAGCTGAGCGATCTCATGACTCGAGTTTTGAGCCGGTCAGGATGCGAGTGGAAGAACACTTTTTTCTGATTCGCCTGCAAGTCTGCATTTCCCAGGAGGAATTGACTTCTTGACTGCGACCATGAGTGGTGGGTATCTCCATCTGGGTATTATTGTATCTTTGTATCCGTTCTCCCGCGAATGGTTCACCCAAAGGGCGGGCCGGTCTGTTGGAGGGATCCGCGGCAGCACGATCCTTCGTTAGCTCTTCTCCAAGGAGCCCCAAGAACAGCTCGAGGCACTAATCAGCGCTAACCGCAATGCTTTCCCCACGAGTCCGTCCACTAACTGTCCTATTGATTGTCGTAGGTCGCTGTGTCGAGAGGGCGGGCGGTGCCCACTCCAGCGATTGAGAGAGAGCCGGATGCCAAGATCTGCCAGTGCACCGCCAGAACGAGTGGTATCGAAGCGACCACACTAGTTCTGGTCCTACTGGCAACCTGCCGCCAGCCGTCCGCCGTACCGGTTCCATCCATCACTCTCACTGCCGGTCGGATTTCAGGGAATAGGGATGTTTCCTGTCGAAGTGACGGTGTCGCTGTCAGCCGCCATGCCGCAGGATGCCGCCGTGGAAAGACCCGTGCTTCCAGTGCGCACCTCAGTACCGTAGTAAGGTTAGGTTGTTCTCGCGTACAGAATGAGGTCAACGGGTAGGGTAGGTCCAGTCCTGAAGAAGAACCGGAGCGCAAAGTCAAGACACCCACCACCTGCCTTACCTTAAGTCATTGATTTTGCTTCCGACCTTACCTAAGTCCACTCCATCCTTTCCGAAATCGACCCCCACGACGTCGACAGGACACTGCACTCCGTGCGCCGCTACCGCACACCGCACATCGCATCGACTAGTTCGCCATCGCCTCCAGGGATCTTTCACCAACGCCCATCTCCAGCATTGTTTCATCGGCACCGCTCGTGTCGGCGTACACATCTTGCTTCTCCGAAGCCTCCTCCAAACGGAGTAACTTTCTGACTCGGCGTGCGTCTTTAGCTTGCGTGCTCTTCGGCAGTCGCGCAGAGTCGAGATCGTACCTGGTCGTCTCCAAACGCCTAATCTCATCAGCATATCGAACGGCCGATCGATCTTTGCAGTCATTCCAGAGATACGCCACGCGGAGCTGCCCATCCATCGCTTTACTACTTATCAGTGGGAGCATGCCAACGTGGGGTGACTCGGCGTTTGTCTTTTCGCCTGATCGCGAGACTCGACTTTATTAGCCGACAATGCAGTACCACATGACCGACCAAGCGGCAAACGAACAGAACAAACAGACTCCCAACGACAATGCTCCTCACGAGCAACGACACCTTTCCAACGCTACAGATGGCTCTGCGTCCGCCGGAACTCAAAGGACTTCCTCGCTGGAAAGGATGGAGACCAATCGCTCCATGACACCTACAGATGGCTCTAGTACTGGATCTATCAAGTACACACGCACGGGGCGGGTCAGCAAGGCTGCCAAAGGCCAGCGCATCCATCACTGCGACGAGTGCGGCAAGGTCAGTGCTGCGTTCCGTGCTTGAAGACGATTTACTGATCCCTGACAGACGTACACGCGCGCAGAACATCTCAGGTAAGCTTCATCGCAGAGCCAAACAAAGCAACACATTTTCCTGGCTAACACTGTATGCAGGCGTCATCAGCAGAACCACAAGCCTGGCGCTTTCCCTTGCGACGTAGAAGGTTGTGGCCGGTCGTTCTACCGCGAGGATCTCCTCACGAGGCACAAGATTCGACAGTATGGTCATGTGGCATCACCAACCAGCGCAACGTTATGCTGACAACATGCAAGCAACGATCCTTTGAATCCTCCAAGCCGAAGACAATCTCAAGCAAGTCAGAGCTCGAACCCTAACATGGGCGGTCCTGCCCCAGCGCCAGCACAAGCGTCCGGGCCTGGCTTCGTGCCGGCCACGATGGCATTCGATCCCAATCTCACTTCTTCGTACACATCCTCGGGCCCTTCAGATGGCAATTCGCAACAGCACAGCACTTCGCCGAGGTACGTAGGAACCACCGAACGTTCGATACCATCCATCTCGAGCCTCCTGCGCCCTGGATCCGCGGAGGGAGCATGACCGAAGGAGGATCGATTCACGTCAACGACTGAACGGAACTGTCTATCGCTCAATGATCGGTGCTCGCAAGTGAAGAGGATGGGAAGCTGATCTGTCGATTTTCAGGCCACCGAAAAGGCTTCCAGTCCCGCCGAATGAGTTGGTTGGGGGACTACCGGTCGAGGTTGGTGGACATTCGGTATTTGAACGGCTTGACTCCTGGGATGGATCTTTCCGCGGATCACCTCTTGTGTACGATCATGATTACGACGACCACGACGACTACGACTCTCCCAACGACACGCATGGCCCAGCACACGCGACACGACATGTGCTACGACAACGGTACGCGCTACATAGCATTGACTCCAATCATCACCTGCATCGCCGGGTGCCGCGGATGCTCAGTCCACCTGCTTCAGTGTTAGAGCGAGCTTTACGGCCACAGGCATACAGCGCATCATGCGGTCGGCGCAGTCTACCACGGGTTGACAGCAGGGATACGGTATCGATGGATGATCTATCGGAAAACTTGCCTAGGACGTGCGATGCCGACCGAAATTCACGGGAGCGGAAGAAGCTGTTCGAGCCTGAATGTCTTTCGAAGACTGGTCTTGTGACTCTTGTTTCCGAAGTCAGGAGAAGAGCTCATGAGCAGAGTTGTTTACTTGCGTATTGGAGCCGGATACACGACATCATTCCAGTGCTCCACATGCCAAGTTTCCGTTTCCACCGCGCTTCACCTTTGCTCCGCGCTGCGATAATGGCACTAGGCGAGCAGGCCATCGGAGCGAGTGGGAACAGGTCCAGTGCGGATCGCCTGCATGAGAGATGCCTCAGAGTTCTTCACCAGGTATGTGACGGATTCACATTGCGCAGGCGGTAACGCTGACTGTAGTTTTAAAGCGCACGCCCCAGCGATTACACACGTATCGATCGGACGACATTCAAGCCATGGTTCTGATTGAGTTCTATGCGAGACTCTTTTCCGGCTGACGGCATCCAAAACTCGAACTATTCCGAAGACATCAAAGCCATCTTCGACGACAGCATGCTTCGACTTCAAACGTCATGGTCTGACACGATTCAGCCAGCTTGCAATCGATTCAGAAGCGAGGAATCAAGCTTCGTTGGGAGGTCGACATTGCAGGAGCTAGGAGTGAAATGGACAACAGGTTCGAGGCAACGATCGAATACTGGTGAACCCTTCGTGGAAAGGGGCTACCGATCGCATGCTGTGTTCTGGTTCGCACGAGGCCCGCAGACCGGAACATGATGCCTGAGGATTCCCTGCCTCGATCTTCCCACCACCGTGACGAGAGAGGGTTCGTGGGACATCACATGAAAGAGTTGTGGTGGCGATGGTTGTCATGTCCTGGTCAATGGTTGTCTGTGGCTCCGTGTGGTATTCTGATGACTACGGGACCGTGGCAGCAGACATCGCCATCAACTCTGCATTCGGTCTAGACGCAATCGCGAGAGATTGATAAGAAGCATATTCATGCTGTACATGCGAGGACCCCTCGCAGTGCCTGGCCAGGGTCCGAGTCGAGACGGAGTTGGACGTCAGTCATGCAACACATGAGCCAGGAGCGGTATCTGTTATCATGCGAGTCAGTTATGCAGAACCAGCGAATGCAGTAGTCACTCAAAGGTATCGACACGTCTCAATAGGCGTACGAACCGTGCAATTTTTTTTGGTGTCGATAGCATCCATTGAGCCCGCCGAATGGAATGAGACGAATTCTGTCGGTGAGACATCGATTCCGACGCTCCGTCCTATGCCCCGACCGCTGTCGTGTTACACCTTGTCAAAGTGGCATTTGAAGTGCGGGAGACAGCAGAATTGCACGTGCGTTCACCCCCCAATTCACCTCACCTGCTCAAAGTCTAAGGTACCCGTAGTCTTGGCACGGCGAGGGGCAATACCTTAGGTAATGACGTGAAACAGTCATCGTCCCTCATCGCCTTACACAATCCTCGCACACCATTACCTTGCCCTCAGCAAACTACAACAATCACGAGACAGCAATCGCCTCAGACCATACATCTTCCTCTACGAATCCACAGATCAAACACGCCGCGCCCTCCACGGACTCACGTCTCACTCCACCACACACCGTCAACATGTCTGACGACTGGGAATCCACCACCAAGATCGGCAGCAAGGTCCGCGGACCTGGCGTCGCCACACGCGAGACCACGATCAAAGGCAAGAGTGCTCTGAACGCTGCGCAACGCAGCGGCGCCATCGTCGGCACGGAGAAGAAATTCGCTACCGCCAACGTAAGCCATCCCGCACCATCACCCTCATCACCTCGCCTCGTCAACCAAAACTGACACTGCTCTTTCCCTCCAGACCGGCAGCAATCCCGAAGGCCAACGCCTCACCAAAGTCGACCGCGCCGACGGCCCCGTCGCGACGAAAAAGGTCCCCGACGAAGTCGCCAAAGCCCTGCAACAGGCCCGCACGAAGCTGAAGAACCAGAAGGGCGCCACGATGACGCAGAAGGATCTCGCGAACAAGGCCAACGTCGATGTCGCAGCGGTGGCGGCGCTCGAGCGCACGGGAGCGGACTTCCCAGCCATGGACGTGGTGCTCAAGTTGCAGAAGGCGGCGAACGTCAGGCTTACAGGATCGAACATTGGAGACCCGATGCTTGGACCGAAGAAGTAGACGCTGAGGAGGACAGGATATGAGGGTAAAGGGATGGATCTGCTTCTTTGCGACTTAGCGGATATGGAAATACATGGGCGTGCAATCATGACGGTTCGGGAGCTGCCTGCCAAGCGGAGAGCTTCTTGGTCTTGTGTTGCGAGGCTTCTGAAGCACTGTCATTCGTTTTTGAGCAGTGCAAATAAATGGAAAATGAGTACATCTCTGCCGTGTGCAGGTCCAATCCGGTCGTGTCTCTGGGCACAGCTAAAGGCCAAGTGTGTGCATGAAACTCAGTACAGCTCTGCCGCCAGACTTCCTCGACGATGGGCCATCACAAGCAACGGTCACGATGAGACATCTCTCTTGATGACCTTCAGCCCAAGTGAGGTTCTTGTTCGAGGTGAACTTTTACCGTTCGTGCAATCTCCGGCTTTACAGGTCATTGTTATGGGAACTATCTACAATTGGACTATCCACGATATATGCATAAGAGAGAAGGCTGTCCTGGCTCGCCCGCCGGATGTGGGAAGCACAAGAATCAGCGTACGTTTTGGGCGTGGAAAAGGAGGCGTATCGAAAATGCTTCACTCATCATTCATCGCCGCCGTTTAGTTCCATGACCTAGGGCGGGAAAAAGCAAAACCTAAATTTCACAAGCAGGGGCCGAAGAAAGGAACAACCCAATCCCTTCTCCTCCCGAGGTATCTTTTGAACAAACCCGAAAACACGCAACGCTTCTTCATCATCGATCTATCCCATGCGCCATGGACGCCACGCTTTCCCGTTTCCTTTTCAATCAATCGTCATGCGCTGCGGCACCTGTCCAAGCGGATGCGGCGGACCATTGAAGTCGCTGGTCTGCCACTTGCCATTGACCTCCGGCAATTCATTCGCGTTCGGTAACTTTCTCTTCTGAATGTGCGGTTTCAATCCCTTGTTGAAATTGATCATGACCATAATCGCCGCCGCGATCGTGACAATGACCAGCAGCAGGGTCAACACCGCGAATGTCGTCAGCGAGCTCCGCGCCGCGAGGTAGTCCTTTTCTCTCGGAGGCGTGTACATCCGGACCAGCTTGAAGACGAAGTAGGCCATGGCGGCGAAGTAGATGACGATGATGAAGAATTGGCCGTAGTAGGATTCCTTGCGGGTGATGTATGCGGCCAGGAAGAGAAGGATGATGGTGACCGGGATGGCGGCGATCGTCAAATAGAATTCGGCGTCGCGGGCGGAGACGACGACGACGACGAATTGGACGGTGAAGCCGAGGAAGAAGAAGAAGTCGAATTTGAGGAGGGCAATGTAGATCTAAAAAAAAAAAAGTCAGTGCTTGTGTACGTGGAAGGACAGGGATGAGAGGACTGACCTGATATGTCAAATAGCGCCTCTTCAATCGCAGATCAGCGGAGATGTGCTTGTATATCGTCCAGGCAAATTCGTGATATAGCTTCCATGCGATGAATGAGAGTACCACCGTGCCCAACGCGATGATACATGGTGCTGCGATAAGGAATGGTCGCAGTTGAGTGTATGTGTTCTCCTCTTCATCCGACTCAATTCTTCCTTCCGAGACAAGCTGTCGGATCGCGTCGTAGACTTGACTCGTCTGGAGGGAAGAGTAGATGAGCATGCCCAGGTTGTAGATGCACAGTCCGATGACCTGAATCGTGTTTTTCAGCCGCAGCGCATCCCATGCCAACACCAGCTGGTACATGAATCCGAAGATGAATAGCGCGAGGTATGTGGGAATTGTGGTCGCGGTCGAAGTCCTTCCTCCATTCTTCTCAGCTGGACTGCCTTCCAGACTGCTCAAGAACTCTCCAAACACGTATGCTTGTACTGCGATACATGCCAGGGCCTGTATGGCTACCGTGAGCATGAACGCCCACGTCCATTTTGTGCTGGGCAGATACATCCTGCTCCTTCGTGAACGCCCGTTGGATGTTAGGTGTGTTGTCGCGAGGCCCTCACGATCATGGTAGCCGCCTGCTTCGTACGCTGCGGCGTTGACGGGGGGATTGTAGATGGGCGGTCGCTGGGAGGAAAAGGACGAGTTGCCGGAGAGTGGTTGATAGACGGTGTCCCCTCCGAGCAACGAGTTGCGGGCGTAATGCTTTGATTTCGACGTGGTTGCGGTAGTGTTTGGCCGCAGTCAAGCGGCCGAAAAACGAGCGACTGGGTGGTGGTACAAATGTATGTGATCGGGGATATGGCGGTGCGACTGGCAAGGTCGGAGAGATGCTTGCACGGTAGTCGCACAAAGGGAGGCTCGACGAGGTCGTACTCGCGGACGGTTTGTGGCGAGGCACTTGGCGGACGTTGACAGCGATCGTCTTGGCGGTAGGAGGAATGCGGTCGTCGAGGGGCTGGGCGATGATGTATGCCGTTGACAGGGAGGGAGGGGTGACGAGGGAGGTGAGGTGATGTCGGTGGTCCTTTTCAGGGTGTCGCAGGAGGGTCTGAGGACGTGAAGAAAGAAAGGGTTCGATTCGGTCTTGGAGGAGTTTGAGGCACGCACGCGATGTGAGCTGCTGAAAGTCCCCTTGTACGGTTGGCTGCCCTGGAGTGGACTTCAAGGATTGGTGGTTCTAGTGCGATAAGCTTTGGGGAGGACCCCTTGGCCTGGCGAGACCCCGATCTGGATGCGCGGGGACGGGAGTAGAAATCGCAGGAGATGTTGACGAATGTTGCGTATAGTATTAATAGTGAAGATACCATGTTATGACAGTATCGGACTAGACAGTATACCAATGTCACCGCTCATTCATCGTCGTCATTGACCCAAATGGAGGCCTCATTCTACAACTTGATCGGGGCGCAGTCTTTCGATGTCTTTTCAGGTCCACCGTCCCGCGCTTGCAGCTGACTGAGCCTCGACTCGTCCGAATTTAGCGCCCGTGGCTGCGCAATCCTTCCTTGGGAGCTTCGAGCTTCCATTCTCTCCGTCAATTTCTTCCTCTCCAAAGCCAAGCTCCAAGAAGACGCGCCTCCACCATCTCCATCGACAATACTCCGCCACGTCGGTCAATGTTGTCTCCTGGTCCATGCCACTCACTACTGGAGGTACGCTCAGTCTCACCCCTACACCACTCTCTACACCATCACCACCAACATGATGAGCCGAACATAACCTTAGAACCGTTGCGAATGACTCTCCGGAGCTTGATCATACCTTCTCACTTACCTGATCCTCGTTCACATTCACACCGACTTCACTCGCTCTACGCAGCAAAGTCACACGAAGCTAATGCGTTGCACAGTAGATAATGTCAAATACAAATGTCTTCACCCGCCGTCTTCGACCTCATCTCTTCACCGGCTTCAGACGCTCTCAATGTCCCTCCATCACGCGTTCTTTCGCCTCGCTGCCGTGGCTATGTGTAGAAGAAAAGAGGAGTAATTCGACACACGACTACGAGAAAAGAGTAGCTCAGCTGGAGACATATAAACCTTTATCACAATGCTACCCAAGGCTGCCGGAGATCCGTCGCCCGGGCCTGGGAGAGCTCAAGACAGATAGTGCTCCAGATCTGTCTTTGAATCCAGGCGAGACTGACACCAATTCTGATGTAGTGTTCAAAGGTATTGTTGGAGCTACTGGCGGAAGCAACCAAGTCTTGCACTGACGTCGTCCAGGTAGAGTCCGCTCCGTCAGGACTGCAGGCTCCAAGCTCATATTCTTCGACCTGGCCCGCACAGTATCAGGGACTATAAAGGACTCGGGAAGCATACAGATTGTTTGTCAATTCAAACAACTGCAGAAAGAGAACAGTGAACTGTCGTTGGATGACTTCAAATCTTTTGGCAAGATGATCAGGAAAGGCGATTTCTACATGGTAAGAGGACACAATCATTGCACCGAGCGAGGCGAGGCCTCCATACTTGCCACAGAACTGCCCACGATGATGTCGCCATCTCTGCATCAAATCCCAGACAAATTGGAAGATCCCGAAGCCAGAGCCCGGTCCCGCCATGTCGACATGCTGGTGAACGATGATGCCAGGGTGACACTGGAAATTCGGAGTCTCATCGAACACAAGTTCATCGACTTCTTCAGTCACGAAGGGTACACGAAAGTCACCACCCCGATCTTGAGTTCACTTGCCGGAGGCGCTGCAGCGCGTCCTTTCCAGACCGAAGCCACCGAGCTCGCAGGTGAGAAGCTGAGTCTTCGCATTGCGCCTGAGCTATGGCTCAAGCGTCTGGTAGTCGGTGGTATGGAGCGTGTCTACGAGATAGGGCCCGCGTTTCGAAACGAGGGTGTGGACGCGACGCACAATCCCGAGTTCACAATCTGCGAGTTCTACCGTGCATGGGCGTCGCTGGACGACTTGATAGCGACAACATGGTTCTTGATCACTCTGACGGAGCAGGCAGTCCGGTCCTACCGAGAACGAAACCCCCGCATTACGGTCGAGGCACCATGGGGAGATGAATACTTCAAAAACTATGACGAGGTGGAGTTCATCCCTGAATTGGAAAAACATCTCCGCGGCCCTCTTCCAGATCTCCAACACCCGGACGCGCAAGCCATAGTCCTCTCCCTGTTCGACAAGAATGAAATCCCCAAACCCGCCAATTCGACACTCCCACGCCTCCTCGACGCCCTCGCGGCGCACTACCTCGAACCCCTCTCCCACAAGAAACCACTCTTCATCACCCATCATCCGGCCTGCATGTCTCCTCTGTCGAAACACTTCCTCTGCACCGACACCAACCAGATAGTCGCCGCCCGAGCCGAGCTCTTCATTCAAGGCCGAGAGTATGCAAACATGTACGAGGAGGAGAATTCGCCATTTGAGCAGCGGCGAAAATTCGAGGAGCAGGCCAAGATGCGCGAGCAGGATTCCGAGGCGATGCAGCTGGATGAGAGTTATTTGCAGGCGCTGGAGTGGGGACTTCCGCCGACGGGTGGGTGGGGGTGTGGTGTCGACCGGTTTGTGATGCTTTTCGCTGGACGGGAGAGGATGGCGGATGTGTTGGCTTTTGGCAGTTTGAGGAATGTGGTTGGGTTGGGGCAGGTGGGGAAGAGGAAGGCTTGAAGGAGAACAAGTCTGGCTGTGATGAATCAGACCGGATCGTCAGCGAGGTCGTCCCGGCAGCCAGCAGCCTCTTGGTCTTTGCTCATGGAAACAGCACAATCATGTATCCTTGTCGTCGTCGTCGTCGTCGTCGTCGTCATCGTCGTCGTCGTCGCGGGGGTCAGGCCGGAAGTAGGCCATGTTCAAGGCCAAGGTCATGATGTCGGACGGCACATTGAACTCGTCCTCTGTCTCGTTGTGCTCATCTCCTGACTCGTTGTGCTCATCTTCTGACTCATAGTGAGCAGCGGGATCTTGTGGAAGCTCCCAGCCAAGCTGCCGAACATGTGCCGGCATCATGCCCTTCCTGATCCAGGATCCCATGGATCCCCAGTAGGTCTTACCCAGCTCTTTCTGAAGAGTCTGAACGTTGCCCTTATTTCGCAGCGCTACAGTTCTGCAGTTGATGTCGTGGAATACGAGGTAGCGGGCAGAGGGTCGGTATTCCGACTTGAAGACGGCTTTCCTGCCATGCAGCTGCTTGTACTTCAACTTTTCCTTAAGCCCACAAAACAACTGCATAGCTGGATCGTCAATATTGTGAATATGGATTTTGTACTCTTTTGGAGACGTACTCTCCCATTCACGAACACTGTCGGTGGTGAATTCGGACAGATCTGGCTCGAGAGATATCAGGTAGTTGTCCCAATGCTTTTCTACACCGTCGCTCAAAATCATGCAATTTTTCGCCGAGTTGATCTCGTCAGAAGAGTTGTCGACAAAGATTGCTTGGTGAACTTCTGGGCCATGCTTGAGCGCATAGATGTGCGCGGCTTTGGTGCTGCCACCTGGCCAGTATTCTTGAGTTATGCAACACCAGTGCCAGTTCTCGTAGTTGCGGTCCGGAAGTCTTGTGTTGTATCGCTCCTCACACTCTTTGCGCAAGTTGCTCTGAGCACTGTTGTCTCGTCCACTCTGGCCACCAGGCTTTCCTTTCTTGTAGCCAATGCCGTGTACCCAGGTAGTGAACATAGCCACCCAGCCCTGATTGATATGTGGCGGTACCCCATCATTGCCGCTCTCTAATCTGCGTCCATGTGACCTGTAGATTTCCTCATTGGATTTGTGGGTCGCGACTTGCACGAGCTTGGTGCTCGGGCTGCTCTTCGCGGGGGTTGAAGTTTCGCCAGATGCGATTTGCTTCTCGTATGCCAATTGCGCCACCTCTCCATTGATCTTCTCACCGTCTGCTAGAGCAAACCAAAAGCTTGATCCTTGAGATTGGAAAGACGTCATAGATGCTTTCGATTTCTTTTTCCTGATTTCCAGCTGCCTGTCCTCATAGTCGAAGTCGCGAGGTAGGTCACGCTTGAGCGGCGAACGTGAACGTTTTTTCAGGCTACTCGTGCGCGTCGGAATCGTCGGTCCCGACATATCTTGTTGACTGCCTGGGGCGTGATAGGTACCTAAATCAGGCTTGGAGTGCGCGAGGATTGAGGCGCTGGACAAGGCTGGCGTTGTACAGAACTGATATCGAATTGAAGTCGAGACTTTGAGGGAAGGACGGAGTTGGAGGGGCAGCTCCTTAGCCTCGCTTATGTAACTTCAGCGGAGTACCACATACTGCGGGTCTCTGAGCGGATTTGGCGATTGGTGCAGAGGAGCGCGGGCTGTCGCAGAGTCTTGCTGATTGTGATCATTTGGTGTTGATCGACGAGAACCTCCTCCCATATGCGATTCCGAAGCTCGGGAATCAGATTGAGGAGGTATGAGTAACCTGGAGGCTTCTCGGTCGTGAGCACCTCGGGTGACCGCGACGAAATAGGGCTGGCGTTGTCGCGACTGCTGTTCTGCGTATTGCTAGGCTCATCGCGCTTAGCAGCTGAAAGCAGTCTTTTCGGGTCCGGAAGCTCTTTGTCTGGGCTGTCCGAGCGCCGTCTTTTCCGCCTCGAAGGACCTTCCTCTTGCGCTGCATCCATTTGAACAAGCTTACGAATGCTGATCTCGAGAAGCGCTGTTTGATCTGCGATGAGAGTCTGAGGAACTTCGAGTGCCGGCGCACAAAACCCTTAGCGCAGCTCTCAAAAGTCGCTCGTCACATGCAAGCTTGGCGGACAATTCACCAAACAAGGAAGGAGCTCAATGCGTCAATTGCAAAGTCCAACTCGCCCCACACCACTTCAGCGAGCGTATCTTCAACGTGGCTCAGTCATTCCCTCGAACTTATCACCACACTCTCCTTCAACAACAACGCATCACGCCAACTTCCCCCTCAGCACCAGAACAGACAGTGCAAGGACTAAATTATTTCCTCGAGCTGAAAGACACCGACGTTGTGGCGAAGGTTATCGGGAGCGTGCAAGGCATGATCGAGGAAGCGCCACAGGTAGCAGATCTTCACGGCGTCGCTATCACATGCACAGAGATTCTGACATTCGACGGTTTCTGGGTCGTGAAGACGAATGGTACAATCGCGGCAGAAGTGATTGCCCGCATCAACAAACTTGACTCCGTTCGCAGCTTCGAACACGAGGGTGCTCCGATACTCATGCTCTTTTGAGTCAAGGCAGCGAAAGGTATGAGTGTGGAAGGAGCAAGCTCGCGCGCCTGCTGTGTGCGACCTCCGAACCAATCTCGTCACGACAATCCACGTACTATCCGATCATCGCACTTCCGTCACTTCACTTCCTCAATTCCCTTCAGCCACTTCACTATCTTCCGCTTCACTTTCTGTCCGCCGGCTCGACATCTTCACCCTTACCCACTTTCATCAACACATCGACTCTTGAACCAACTCAACACAATGGCGCCCAAGCGCAAGGCCACGGTCACGGCTCAAATGCAGCGCTCGAAGCGGGTGAAGATCGAACCTGGCACGGATGTTGCAAATACTGCGGTCAGTAATACAGTACTCCCAGGCGAAATAACCTTCTCTTGACTAACACCGCGCAGAAGCCTTTGCCAACGCTGCTCGGTCTTCCTCCGGAACTTCGCAACCGCATTTCATCGTTGGTGCTCGAGAGCGACACTCCGATCAATGTGACACCCCTACTCCGCGAGCCAGCATACCTGTCCACGAACCAGCAGATCCGGTCCGAAGCCAGGGGCTTGTGGTACTATGGCAACAAATTCCAGGCCAGTGTGACGGATTGTGACGCGGACCTTCTCGTGGACTTTTTCAATTACACTGAAGCAATGGATGCCAAGAAGGACATCGTAATGTACCTGCAAATCGACGGGCGGCCTCATTGGGACAACCTGGTCAGATGGTGTCACAATCACTACAAGAGAGAAAGCAGCAGGGCACCGATGCCGCAGAACGCCAAACTCTGGAGCGTCGTCCCCGCCGCGCTTCGCATTGTCGATGTCACTGCAGGTCTGGGATGGAACGCGTGCGAAGAAGCGCTGGGTCAGCTGAGGATAGCAGTGGGTGCCTACGATGAGAGATGGCTTGTTTGAGGGAATGGCTTCATGATGCTTAGTCGAGCATGCGCCTTCGCGCAGTTCGGACAGGAGAGAGGAATCATGGCCATACAAGCCTTCGAGCGTCCGCGTTCGTGGAACTACAAGGTCGACGACTCTCAATCGCGGTCTCGCGCTCTACGAGCAGTACATATCACAAGCGTGTGCGTTGCGCTGGGTGTTCCGCCTTCAGGGTCGATTTTCGGGCAATAGGATTGGATCATGGTCAAGAGGCAAAGGCGACAGCTCTTGTCTGTCTCACAGGACTTTCGACCAAGTGTGAAACCCGAGGGCAAGCTGAGTAACTTTCACATGAAAGCTGGGGCTGCCTTGCATATCAAGGTCTCGGAGGCTTCACTCCCATCATGGAACGTACTCATGTACACGAGAGTTGCTCGAGGGCAAGCTGTTTCATGGTATGTTACTCGTTCGCGATACCCAAGAATTTGCTACTTCCGCCACACTACATGCTTTTTCTCCATCCCGCAGGTGCTCGTACCTGCCTGTCTCACCAGCCTTCTGCCAGTAGTCTTCTCCCTTGTGTCGCGTTCGTCAAGAACTCCTCGTGTGATCTTCGTTTCTGGCCATCGTTGCCGATTTGTTTTCCCGACATCTCGCAGCCTGGCGTCAGCTCTTCGAAGCCGAGTGATGCGTTCACCTGTCCTTCTTAGGACCGCCGTCCTGCTCGGAGACCGCATCACCCATGCGCTGGTACTCCCTGTTGAGTCCCTCGGTCTGCTTCTTCAAGGTCTCGATGTCCTGGTCGCGCTTCTTCAACTCCTTCTTGAGCTTGCTGATCTCGCCGAGCTCGCCAGCCTCTCCGATGCCGGAGCTGGTCTTGGCCGAGTCCTTGCCTGTGAGCTTCTTGACTTCGGCCTCAAGGCGCAGGGTATCGAGGATCATGACGTAGGTACGGTTGAGGATGAGGGAGAGGAACAGGGTGAAGCCGCAGAGGTACATGTTGCGCTGGGAGTAGAACTTGCGCGCCTGGACCTCCATGCGCTCGGTACCGGCGACGCTACTAGTTGGATCGTCAGTGAGGATCTCGCGACTTGATTGTCGAGAGTGCTTACCCGGCTGCGCCGCCTTGGTGCTTCGCCTGTGCCAGTTCAACCTGAACACGGTAGACGCGGTTCACACTGTCGATGAAGAGGATCAAGATGAAGATGAAGGTGATCTGCGAGATATTGGCTCTGTCCTTTCAAGCATGGTGCTGTCCTGTTTCCGCCTACCTTGAGACCGTATTGCAGCTTCGCGATGAGAGGGTTCTCGCTGATGAAGGTAAAAAGCTTTCGCTTGACGGCGAATGGCATTGGGACGATGAGGGCGACAAAGACGACCATCTCGAAAACGAGAAGTCCGAAGACCTGTGAGAGACATTGTTAGTGACGTGTTCAGTGCTCGTGGAGAAGGCAGCTGTTCCACAGACTGGAGAATAGATCATGCCCATGATGAGAGTGTGCGGAGGAGTGTTCGATTGGGAAAGAGGTTGTAGGAAGTGTGTCGAGAGTGCAGGTTTGATTAGAGACGACGGGACAAGGAACATACCAAACTGTAGTAAAGCGTCATGGTGGTGGTCAGATGCGCAGGTACTGCGGTTCGGTGTAAGAGAAGGTCAGGTGGTGGTATTCGGTTCGGAAAAGTCGGAGATGGTAGATGCGAGTTTGCAGAACGATGTCGACGGTCTGCAGAGTGTTGTAGGTGATGACAAGAGGTCAAGTGTTGTGTTTGTTGAAGAATTGGAATTGGAGAGTCTGCCCTGCCCACTTTCAACTGCCGATGACGTGGTTTGACGCGACTGCCTCTCCGCGGATGTGCCCGCACCAAAGTGTCAAAAGCTTAATCAAAATTTGAAGTGAATATCTCAAGAGGCGAGGAACCACGTTCATGTGATCGGGTACTCGACCAACCCATCTTCGCCAACAACAACAACGACATGGAGAACGGTACCATGGCCACAAATCCTCTCGAGCCCTCGGAAGCTCTCGAGCACAAGCCGTCCGCCGATTCCTTGAATCACCCTCAAAGCGAGATCTTGCCCGGCGACTCTGCAGTGACAAAAGCGGAAAAGGTCGAGAGACATGGTGCTGTCGGCGAGGACATGAATGGTGACCACCTTGATGACGACGCGCCTAGAAAGCGCGTCAAAGTCGAACATGATCCCATCGCCGATAGCATCGCCACACCGAGCGCATGGGAGCGACAGAAGGGCATTGCTCCGATTAAGAAGGAATTTCTCGTGGACGTCAAGACTACCGACAACCGCTCGCAGTATGACGATGACGCCGCCGAAGCTGGTGGAAAAGCGGAGCAAGGAAAAGCTGCAGGACGAGGAGGTCAGAAGACGAAAGGCGGACAGAATAAGTCAAGAAACTTTGGCAGCTCTCGGGACGCCATTTCACTTTGCAGATCTCGTGAGGCAGCGAACGAATTCGCGAAAACTGTATGTCCCTTCGACCCTACATGCAAGCACGAGCACGATATTCGAAAATACCTCAAGGATGGCAAGAGAGAAGATTTAAGTACGTTCAATGGCATGTGCCCGATCTTCGAGACAAAGGGCCAATGTGGTGCTGGTTGGAGATGCAGGTTCGCGGGATCTCATTCAAAGGAGAGGGAGCTTGAGGACGGCAGGAAGGAGCTGGTACAACTTGTGAAGAAGGACGGTGAAGTTGTGGTCCGAGAGGGAGAAGCAGTGGGCAGCAACGATTGGAAAGACGATGAGAATACCGCTGGTATCGTGAACGTTGTGGACAACAAGGACAAAATCACTCTCAGGAAGAAGAAGTATGATCTGCCAAAGTCGGATCAACTCATGAAGTGGTACAATCTTCAGTATGACATCGAAAATGGAAAGGCAGACAAGCAGGACGACCGAGCGGACTATGTCGAGCCACCGCTCCGACCTTCTGAGAAGAGACGCATTTACTACGGACCGGAAACTCCTGTGCTCGCTCCACTCACGACGCAAGGCAATCTTCCCTTCCGCCGGCTTGCTGTGGAGCTCGGAGCTCAAATCACCTGGTCGGAGATGGCTATGGGAATGCCGCTTCTTCAGGGTGACAAGGGTGAATGGGCTCTCATGAAGGCTCACGAGTCCGAAATGGCACCACCAGCATTCTCTCCCTCGAACGTAGTCCGTGACTACGACAATGGCAAGGACTTTCGATTCGGTGCTCAAATTGCAGCCAACAAGCCATGGCTTGCGATGAAGACTGCAGAAGTGTTGACAGACCTTTGCCCAAGACTCCGCGCCATTGACTTGAATTGTGGATGTCCCATTGATCTCGTGTGCAACCAAGGCGCAGGTTCTCAACTACTGGATGCGCATGGCAAGCTGGAGAAGATGTTACGCGGAATGAACACTGTCTCGAAAGAGGTGCCGATTACCGTGAAAATTCGCATGGGAATCAGAGACAAGCAGCCAACTGCAGTCAAGCTGTGCAAGCGATTGGTACTGGGCGATGATCTTGGTCCTGCTGGAGTGGCGGCCATCACTCTTCATGGTCGTTCGAGGCAACAGCGCTACACAAAGGATGCCGACTGGGAGTACATTGCAGAGTGTGCGAGCTTGGTGAAGAATCTGAGAGCAGAGCGGGACGACGTGACCGACACTGCCCGCGAGCCCGACGCTCGAGACCTTCCAGCGACCAATGATGGAATGCCATATTTCTGCGGCAACGGTGATGTTCTCTCACACGTCGACTACAATAATCATATGGAGCACGCCGGCGTCGACAGCTGCATGATCGGTCGCGGGGCCTTGGTCAAACCCTGGCTCTTCGAAGAGATCTCCAGCAACCAGTACCTCGACAAGTCAGCCACCGAACGCCTCGGATACATCGAGAAGTTCGTACGCAACGGACTGGAGTACTGGGGCTCCGACGAGATTGGTGTCGGGACCACTCGACGATTCCTATTGGAGTGGTTGAGCTTCACCTGCAGATACGTGCCGATCGGTCTGCTGGAGCATCTCCCTCCCAAGTTCGGCGATCGTCCACCGGCGTATAGGGGTCGAAACGAGCTGGAGACGCTGCTTGCCAGTGGTAACTACAAAGACTGGATTGCCATCTCGGAGATGTTCCTGGGCAAGGCGCATGAGAACTTCAACTTCCAGCCGAAACACAAGTCGAACAGCTACGAGATTCAAGCGGAGGGTTGAGGATCCGGCACTTTGATGAAGATAAGCAAGTCTAGACCTGGCAGTTGTCCGATTCGGCTCGTCGCCGTTGCGTCGTCGGCTTCGTTGACCTCACCTGGTGCCGACTTCGGACTCCTGACTTCATGATCGATGAAGATTCTGCTATCTTCGCAGCTCGTCTCATCGCTGAATGCGGACAATCCAACACGATCGATGCAGTTGCAGTTGCATACGAAGAAGTGACGTCTCGCGATAGGAGGTACATCAAGTCGCTTACGACTACCACATCGCATTGTGTCCGAAACCAAGTAGATAGCTCCATAGTGAGTCTGGCAAAGATCTACCAGAATTGACATCAAACTACTCCACAATCTGCAGCTACGAAACAACCAGATCGGTCGATCAATACCATTTCTCAATCAACCTCGTACACGACGAATCATCACCTCCATCAGCCCGGATCCGAGCCTCGAGGCCACAAGACCCCATGACCACTAGCCCTATGCGCCATTACTCACTCGCTCCGCACTTCACTTCACCCCTCCACCACCGGGAGGATTCGCTACGCATGCACGTCGACTATAAATCAACCAGGACCCACACCGATCGACAAGACATCCGACGCGCGATGAAGCAATGGAACCTATCCAATGCCCACGCTGATGACTGGGATGGTCAAAGGAACGAACTCCGTTGCTGCTCGTCTCGAGTCCGCTGCTTCGCGGAATACCGCATGCGGCATACTCACCTCGTCGTGCCAGGATTGACCGGCGCTACTGTAGGCGCGGCGGCGGGGAGACGTGATATTTGACCCGTCGCCTGGGATAAAGCCTTGCTTCTGGAAATTGGGGTGTGGGGGGTATGCGGACGTCGACGTGGGTATTGCAGTCGGCGCTCGCACTTGGGGTGGAAACCCTGAGGGATGAAGGAGTTCAACTCCGATCCCGGGTGGTGAGGCCCAGGGTGGTGATGCTCAAAGTGCCGTGGGTATTGAAGGCCGTCACCATGATTTCGGGTGGCTGCCGCCGTATGCTGGTAGCAATAGCGGCTTATACGTGAGTGCTTGACTGCGCGAAAGACGTTCGAGAGATCCTGTCCGGTAACAATGGTCATGGTGGTGGGAAATATTACTTTCGAGATTCTTGTCGACGTCAGCCAGAAAGGATCATGGCCAGTCCGATGTCGGAGTAGGACCCAAAATGACGAGACTCTTCATGATGCTGCCCTGCTTGCGTTCTTCGACCGGGGTTTGCCAGGGGTGATGTTCGGGACAAGGCTGGCGACATCGCCAAAATGCAGCTTACGACCTCCTTGCTGCCGTCTCAGGGGTTGCCTGCAACATAATCGCGATGCATGGCTCGCGCACGCCCCGGAAGTATCGCATCGGAGTTGCGATTCGGGAAAGCAGTTGCTGGGTTGGTTTTTGGTACACCGAAGAGACAGCGGCGGCTGAACTCGTTACATGACCTGCTTGCGGTATAGGTGCTACGGGTAGCTGTGGCGTTGGTCAAGGATTTGGTGTGTCGTGTGAGGTGCTGTTGTTATAGCGGATTAGGGCTTCTCGATGGATATGAGGGCCATGAGCGGGATGCCGTTGTCTTGGTGGCAGCATCTCGAGTCGTTTGTCGTGGATCCCATGGTTGCTTCGAGCATTTGCCGTCGGCAGGTCTAATCGAGCAGACGTCAGCGGTATGCACCCGTGACGGAAATACGACGAAGCTCGCCGGTCCATCAGTGGGGGCGATCGCCTTCCAATGCAACGATCAAGTCCAGTCCAGTCCGTTGGTCGAAAAGCACTGCGAGAGTGTGGGCAGTTCAATGGCCGTGTTGGAATTGGGTGGGATGGTATCGATAATTCCAATGCCGAACTTTTCACGTGAAATAGCCGACCAGGTGTGGTTGCCGACCCACGAGCCTTGCACGAAAGTTTGCCGAGTTCACATTTGGGCGAATTTTAGACTCCCCGCGCTAGTGCCACGCCTGCGATTTAAGAAGCCAACGGCGTCAACCTTGTCGGACAGCTAGATCGCCGGGCTTGTGAATCGAACTCGGCTTGGCAAGTCGAGTCGTTTCGCTGCGCGGTTGGACCATGTGGTTGCACTTGCACACCTGCAAAAGTGGATTCGATGGACCAGCATCTGGAGTGGAAACAGGTCGTGCGTCGTTGCTGCAAGGAACATCCTCGTTTGCGTGTGCATGCCGACTTCACCCTGAGGTCGGCGTTTGTGTTGGGCAACCCATGGACGAACGGAGGCCCTCTTGCTGTCTCGTCGCAGGCTGGACCATGACCTCACCTGCCGCGCTACCAAATAATAATGGCCACTGGAGGCCGAGTACCCTTCCGTCCGCCTGTGCGCTCGTATATACGGCGGGTGATTCCATTGGGAATTTGGACCGATTGTTTCTTGTCGTCCCCACGACGTTGCGTGTCTCATCTCTCAGCGCTCGCTAAAAGAGTGTCTGCCCAATAAGTGCATGGACATAGCTGTAGTAGTGGCAGCAGTGAGACCAAACGAGGGGTAAAATGTCTGAAGGAGTGTAGACACCTCGCTTTGCGGTGTCTGTTGGCGGTGGCATTGCCTCGTTGACGACGTGATGTCCTCAACTTGGCAAGGGCGTGACTCCGGTGGACGAACAGTCTCTCTTGCCATCGTCGTCAGCAGCGGAATGGGTGGAGACCTGCCAACGGCAGGCTGAGGTGCCACTCCGGCGGTGCACTGGCGTAAAAATAAGGTGAGTGTGGACCTTCTCGCTGCCTTCCAGAAGCCCAGGATTCCAAGAAGACACCACCAAACTGGACTGAGCGCCGCCAAGGGTAACCCTTGCGAGAGTTTAATTGGCCGGGCAAGTGTTTGCGACCAATGCACCATTGACCATCGCTCGAGTCGATGGAGTGGTAAGTTCAATCACGGATTCACAGTTACATACAAGCCTCGGGTACGGCTCGGTCGATGCGACTATTGTGTGAAACCAGTCCGGTTGAATGCGACAGTTAATCACAAATCAGAATTGGCGATCAGGAGAAAGGGATGTGCTGCATCGCGGACTGACGGCGATGCGGCCGGGCACAGGACGCAGCGAACGACGTAGTAACCAACAGCGCCTCCTATCATCAGTCGTACTATATGCGCAGTCCCGTGCATTGCATACGGGACAGCGGATGCGTATGGCTATGCAGAGAGGATGCTTCTACCCACGCACTGCACGCGGGACATTCTCCTTGCCTCGTCTTTGACGTCTTTGACGGGTGAATGTACACGACTGCAAGGTAATGTGATATAGTAGAAGGGTCCAATGCCGCGCAGACGGATTCGCAGACGGACTCTGAAGCCATTAGAGACGGTGCTAGACAAGCGTCCACCTGTCACTCCAGATTGCGTGGCTGCAGCGTGGAAAGATGTCTGTGCAGTATAGTGTGCGGTAGCTGCTGCGGTGTACCAACGCTGTCTGGAGGGAACCGGGGGAACATGCCGCGGACCGCCTTCCACCGTGCATCAACCGGCGTCCACACTTCAGCCGATGCGGCCTGACGAGGGATTGATGCAGCTCTGACAGACTGGGCGATTTGTGACAGAGTGACCGAGTGACATGCCCAGCAACCGGCTCGCCTCTCAAGTGACCACCACTGTGGACTGACGACGGGCAAACGGTGAGACCAGGATTGCCCTTCGAGGAGCATGGTAGTCATGCATCTTGCCCTGGTCGCCACCGGTCATTGGCCGGCGACAGGGAGTCGGTCGATCCCCGTCCAAAGGCTCCGAACTCTCGACGTCAACTTGACAAGGCCCAGTCATCGAGGGTTGTCGTACGGTCAGGTACCCTCCGGTTTGATATAGAGGCAGCCGCGACCGCTCTTCCGCGTGTGGTCGTTGTCGCACTTTTCCCCATACCGATCGATCATCACCCTCGACCTCTTCCCAGCCTTCCGTTGCTGATTGCCTCCTACTGGTCGAGTCGAGTCGCTATAGATTCTATTTGTGACCGCGTATCGATCTCAACAAATCCGCAGCGTGGCCTCTGTCTTCAAGTCGACCGTCAACAATTGAAGCGGCGAGAGCGTGGCCTGTCAAAACACCGTCGACATTGTGCCTGCACTCCGAGGACTCCGAATCAAGTCCATCCATCTCTCGTGCATCTCTCGGATCCTGCACCAATAATCGATTCGAACTGCCCCGCCAGCCGTACCCGTCATTGCCGTATGAGTAACGCCGCGCGCGCGTCTCTCTCACCATCAAGTCGCAGCTCAGAACGCTCTCCGAACGGTTCAGCATCTCGCTAGCGTACGAGCTACGTGCGCTGCGACCCATCCACATTATACCCGCTTCCGCCCTCCGACTCCTGCGAGATCCACCTCGCTGTAAATCTACCGGCGTCGCCCTTCGGCTCGTTCAAACTGGCGTCGTCACGAACACCTCCCACTCCGCCGCTCACCTCCTCGTCGTCCGGACGCTCCCCCTCCGTCGACAGCACTCCCATCGGCACTCCGCCCTCCGCCGCCTCCACTCACTTCCCGCCGCACCGCTCGCGAGACGAGACGCTATTCTTCGATTGGCATAAAAAAGTCGCAGGCCAGTGCAACGCGATCCCGGACACTTTCTGTAGCGACGACCTGCTTTTCCCGCACGACGACGACGAAGCCGCCGGTCTGTCGCTTTTTCCCGCCGCCTCGCCACTTTTGTCTCCTCCTCGAGTCGCCGCAATGCCGGGCGCGGCGTCTCCGATCGATATTGCCACCAGCAGGCAGAACTCTTCTTCGCCGCGCAACCAGCAGTCCAATCTCACCTCTCAATTGCTCCAACCGAACAACGACCACCGCATGATGGCTGCGCCTGAAGAAGTTCCTCACCGCAACCGCCCCGAACAATCCTCCATGCTCAGCACAACGCCTTACGGCGCCCGACAGATCCCGTCCGGCACTGGACGACGGGAGAGCTATCAAATGTCAGGCAGCTTGGCTAACGGCATGAGCTGGGGTGGCATTTCTATGGGCAGCTTTATCCGCGACGAGTAAGTCATTTGGGAACCGGTAGAGTACTCTGCGCTCACGCTGATCAATCTTACAGTATCATGACCGGCACGTCACCCTACAACTTCCAATCTCCCTCGTTCCATTCTTCCTCGTATCTCCCAAAGATGGAGGCAAATTACATGAAGGACTATGTGTGCTGCGACATCCACCTCGACTCCATGCACGAGTTGCTCCAGCACTATGAAGAGGCGCATGCGGCACAACCCACACAGACCATGGGACGGACACCGAAAGATCAGCAATTTCCGAGCAGTCGGGCTGCAAACGCCAGCAGTACAGCACAGTCGGTACAACAACAGGCTCAGGCGCATCAGGGCGTTATGCCGCAACAACAGCAAATGCAACACAACCAGCCAGCTCCCAACAACGCACAATCACCACTTTTCAGCGGCCAAAGCAACGATCAGATTGGTACGTTCGATAATCTCGACGACATGGACATGGACGATGGCATCTCAACACCGCAAATGCTCGGCTCTCAGTTCCAACCTCAACCTCAATTCGGTCGCCAACAGCCTCGAGGCCCGTCGGTCAACGTGAACCTCGCGAATGCGTTTCAAGGTCAAGGACTCAACTCTGCCGATCCAACGACACCGCACGTCAGCCAACAAGGCATGGGCTTCCCCCACAACCCAACCGTATCCTCCGTTAACACACCATCATTAACCACTCAATCACCTTCACTTCAGACTGCCACTCCGGATCCCTCCCAGCCCAGTACACCTGCCGAACTTGATCCCGACTTCCTTGCCTCAATGAACGGCCTCAGTAACTTGGAGTACAATCAACTGCTTTCCCAAGGAGGAGCGATGGACTTTTCAAACCTGAACGGGATGGGCGGCATGCAGAATGGTGGGTCCGCCACCATCGACAATCCTGAGAAGCGGCTGCTGAGCAAACAAGGCTACGGCAACAAGGGCTTCCCAAGCAGTAATCCCGCTTTCGTTAACAGCAACAGCGAGCTTGCCAAACGAGTCCGTGAGAATCAGCTGCTTAATGGTCTAGCCGGCGTTGGTGGATTCGTGGGCGAGGAGATCAAGCCTTTCAAGTGCCCAGTGATCGGATGCGAGAAGGCCTACAAGAACCAGAACGGACTCAAATATCACAAACAGCACGGCCATCAAAACCAACAGCTCAAGGAGAACCCAGACGGCACATTTTCAATCGTCGACCCAACAACCTCAATACCATATCCCGGCACCGTTGGAATGGAGAAAGAGAAGCCATACCGTTGTGAAGTGTGCGGCAAGCGCTACAAAAACCTGAACGGGCTGAAATACCATCGACAACACAGCCCACCTTGCAATCCCGACCTGAAGATGAACGGCGGCGGCATGCCTGGTAACCTGAACAACAACGCCAACGTTGCCGGCGCCGGCCTCGTTGGTATGAATGATGGCATGGGATATTGAGATCCTTAGCGTTATGCATCACATCTCGGCTTCCACCTCCCGGTAGCGTCCACCTGCCGAGCGATCGCATCTCCCCTGGAGTCACGAGGCGCACAAAAAGTTTTCCTTGTTGTCATTGTTACTTGCATTTTGGTGTCGATTGAGCGAGGCGTTTATGGCGCCATTTGGGATGATTTTTCTCCTTGCGAACTTGGGAGAGGATACCTCGCTCATATGCACGATACCCCTTTTAGAACGACCGCGATTATGCGCGCGCTTGGATGTTTTGAACACGACTTTGTTCGTCGTTGGCGTTATGAATGGGAAGAGGATACGTGAGAAAGGCCGATCCACGGACGGCGTGAGAAGAGGACGGTTTTGGTGTTCATGCAAAAAGCAACAAGATGGGTTCTGTCGGAGTAATGGTTAGAGGTGTTTGTCTGCCGTCAGCACATGCGTATAGATGGAATTGGACGGTCACTTGTTGGCACTCTTCGCATGTTTACGATAGAAATGTACATACCATGCACATGCACATGTCCTCAACAACATCCATCCCTGCTCGCTCGTCGTGCCAATGTGCACAGCATTTGGCAAGGCATCCCGCGGGATGATGAATGACCCCCTCGCACGTTGATTCAACCGAAAGGGCCCACCACGCGAGCAGCACTTCCGACAACACATTCATTAGTTCTATTCAAGCAGGAGGAAGTGGAATATCAGCTTCGTACGCACTTGGACATGCGCTCTCGTGTCTCTGCCATCGAGATATTCGGTTCCACGCTGTGCCCTGATGGGGCTATATCAATATGAGCAGAAAGGACCTAGACATGCTCAATAATGCCGGCATATCCTTACCTCGCCTATCTTACGCACGTACAAGATCTCCTCGTGATCAAGGATTCCCAGTTCACTCATTCTTCCAGAATTTGACGCCTGGTCCTCGTCCCGCGGCTCGACTTCCCCGCGCACACTCGAAGCCAGGAACCTCGCCAGCCTCACGCAACCCTCACCTGACCCCGGAACAATCGAAGACTCATGTCCCGAACCTACCAGACCTACCTCGAGTTCCTTAACCGCCCGGCCGCCAAAGCTACGGCATCGACCTGGAACCCTCCACCACCACCAGCGAATCCTGTTGTATCAGGTCTACCGCTGAAGTACCTCTCCACTGTGTGAGTATACCACTGAGGCATCATTTGATCTCGGACTGATTGGAATGCCCTTCTCAGTGTGTCAAATGCCGGTCTTGTAGCGCAGACTCTGTACCAGAATGGTGGCTTTACCAGTCTTAGAGACCGGCCAGAGCTGGATGGTGTAGAGCCTCGATATGATCCCCTGGTCATACGCACCGGGTCGGCCTCAAGTCAAAGTGAAGACGATCAATACGTCGCCACTCTAGCCAGCGAGGACTGGAATGTGAAGACGTCGACAGCGACCGTATTCCGAAGTACACTGGATTATCACAACGCATACAAGTCCGGCTCCCTCACCCCCACGGACGTAGCGAAAGCTCTACTGCCTCAAGTTCGAAAGGAAGGGACCTCGTCCGGCAGACATTCAACTGCCTTCATCCAAGTGCGAGAAGCCAGAACCCTCGCAGCCGCGGCGGCAAGTACGCAGCGCTATCAACATGGCAAGTATCTCAGTCCGCTTGACGGCGTGCCCGTGGCAGTCAAAGATGAAGTCGACGTAGCGGGCTATACCAAATGCTTCGGCTCCGCCATGGACTTTACACGAGAAGACGGCGCGACGAGTTATTGCGTGCAGCGATGGCTGGACGCTGGCGCCATACTGGTGGGTAAGACAAACATGCACGAGATGGGTGTCGATACGACGAACTGTAATGTCGTCCATGGCACGCCGCTGAATCCGTACAACGAGAAGTATTACTGTGGTGGCAGTTCCGGTGGCAGTGCTTATGCCGTTGGAGCAGGTCTCGTGCCTCTGGCGGAAGGTAATGATGGAGGGGGCAGCATTCGCATACCTGCGGCGTACTGTGGTGCCTATGGATTGAAGCCTTCTCATGGGAGGGTGAGTAGCAGGCCGAGCAAGGAACTTGCGTCCACGACTGGTGTTGCGGGCCCGATTGCTGCGAACATGTGTGATCTCGAACTGGGCTATCGAATTATGGCGCAGCCGGACAGTTTGAATCATAATTCAGGACTGTTTGCTCCGCCGAACTCTTCCACTGCGGACGATCCAAAGCGGAGAAAGGTGCTGGGCATCTATAAGCCATGGTTCGATCGCGCGGATCCCGGGGTGAAGGCGAGCTGTCAAAAGGCCATCGAGTTCCTCACGTCCAAACTCGGCTACGAGACGGTGAACATCACCATCCCCTTGGTACCAGAAGGGCAAATAGCACATGCTCTGACCATTCTCTCCGAGCTCGCCAGCGGCGTCACTGCTTCCTCAATCTGGAAGGTAACAACGCTCCTCACTCTCATCGTCAATTAAGTCACCTCTGCTAACCCACTCGTCTAGCTGCAACCCGCCACCAAGATCCTCTTCAGCGTCGGCCGCCGCACCACAGCGATCGACTTCATCCAAGCCCAACGCGTTCGCCAGATCCTCATGCAACACCTGTCCTACCTCTTCACCACTCACCCATCCCTCATCATCCTAACGCCCACAACTCCCAACGCCGGCTGGCCCATCGGAGCCAATGACCTCGCCTACGGCGCAAGCAACGCGAACATGTCAGTCAGGAGCATGGAGTATGTCTGGATGGCCAACTTCAGCGGATGTCCGGCGTTGACAGCTCCTGTCGCATTCGTGGATGGAAAGCAGGGAAAGGGAAAGGTGCCAATTGGGCTGATGGGCATGGGAGAGTGGTGTAGTGAGGATGAGTTGATTGCATTTGGATATGATTGTGAGAGATTTGTGAAGGAGGATTTGGAGGGTGGGAGGGTGAGGCCGGAGAATTGGATAGACGTTTTGGAGACGGCAATGGGAGGGAAGGCGTGAGCTGCGTGAGTGAGGTAGATAGGAGGCGTAGAGTGAGACGGTTGGAGATATCGAGGGTCACGTTCCTGCGACAAAGGTGATTCATGCCCTCACGTAGGAGATGATGGCCGTCATAAAGCTGCTCGAAGTGTCTCACATTCGTATCGGCGTGCACTTTGAGCCTGTCCGAATTGGCATACAGACATCGTTCTATTGAGAAGGAGAAGGAGATCGCTCCCTCCGCACGCACACACGTGCATCCGGCGAAGGCGCATTGCTTTCGGTATGGTCGCTGATGCCTGACCACAAATAGCCAGCTTTTCTCAGCATGGTCGCTCTCAAGATGAATTCGTTGACTTACAGTCATTTTGATAGGCATGGATCTCGCATGTGGTCCAAGACTCTTCGTCTCGTTTCGTACCTAAAATGTACCTCACAAGCACATCTGAAACGGGCTCGACACGGAAATGTCGTCGCCAGAAAAAAATCCATTTTCCCAACTCCTTGCTAAACGCGAGCAACTGTGCACATCTTTGTCCCTTGACGGGCAGCGGCATCTGATTCCACGTCCACCAACCGTCTCGTGACCTGCGACGAGAATGCCTGGGTGCCATTGCAGACCGTCCCGAGCGATAGCAGGCATGTTAAGCTCGCTGCCCACGCATGGACCGCGCTGTTCGAGAACCATGGTAACAAAACGGAAGTCCCACTCGCACATGGCATCCGCGCTTCATCTTCTCCATGGCTCGGATCTACGCTGCTGCCTGGGGTGACGGAGAAGTCACGGCTGCACTTTCCGTAGTCGAATATCTCTGTGAGGATCGTCGTTGTGAGAAGAGGCTTGCCAGATCTGTGTCGCCTCGGTCTGCTTGCTCCTTGAGATACTGCTCGAGTTCTGGCGGAAGGCTTTGGCCTTGCTCCCACGCCGTGATGATACGCTGATTGATCGTCTGAGCGATGGCATGGTCGCGGCGTTCCACGAGCTGGGCGATGTGTTCGCGCGCTGCAGCCTCCTCCGGTTGATCGCTCCCGGCGTCCACTCCGTCCATTTCCCTGTCGCTGTCATCTTCGTTGGCAGATTCTGCGCCCTCTTCGATGCGCGGCTGATGCTCTACAACGATGGAGATGTCCGTCTTACGGGTGATGCTCTGTCTTCGAATGTCCTCGCGCTGATCCCACCGGTCCACGAACGGGCCAATCTCGTCACCGGTTGTATCCACCACCTTGACTCCCTCATCTTTCTCGTATCGTTCTCTCGCCCATTTCGTGCCCTCCCAGCAGCAGAAGTCTTGAATCTCGCCGTATGTGAGTCCCAGATTGTCGAAAGCGTCGAACAGTCTCTTATGGTGCTTGAAGCGTCCGAGTCGCATACGGTGGGGTGCGTAGCAGTAGTTCAGTCCGGGATAGCGAGCCTGTTCGGACCGTTAGATTGTGGAAAATACCCCTCGGACAATTTGCAATCATTCACCTCCGCGCTGTTCAGATCTCCGTAGAATGTGGCTACCTCAATGCGAACCTCAGGAACCAGATTCCGGGCTAAATGTGCAGAAAATGAAGGCGGATCATTCGGTGTTGGGTTCGGGAAGAGGTAGCTGTAGAGGAGATGTGCTATGGGCGTTTGTCGGCGCATTTTGTGGTCGCTCCGTTTCGGTTGTAGGAAGTAAGGCAGAGGCGAAGGCGAAGTTGAGATCGCTGTCGTGTTGAAGAAAGTCGAATGCTCGGAGGAAGTCGCCGTCGATCCACTTGAACAACCGCCAGTCTGCTTTTACACAGTGAATGTGATTGACAAGACGTCGTCAGCTGGTGGGAAGCAAGTCTTGCGGTTGAGAATGAGAGTGAGATGCGCGGGTCGGTTTTGATGTGTATTGGCAAGCGGCAATGTCGTGCTGACGCAATGGTAGCAATTCGTACAGAGCAGGCGGAAAGCGAATGAGGAGGAGGAGGAGGAGTAAGAAGGAGTCAAGGACGGTAGCGGCGGAGGCAGAGTAGGAAGTAAACGCAGCAGTCGAAACCTACATGCCTTACTTAAGACGAGATCGCTTGCAGGGAAAGGACGCCAGCGGGTGACAAGCTATTGATGAGCCCCAAGGCCGGAAACGAGGTCGACCACGCCGCAGTGTGCAGCGTCTGGCTCCTTACACTCCAAGCACGCACACACGCCCTGGCCGATGAGACATCATAACCATGCAGGGCCAAAACGCCGCAGCGCCCCGGAGGGTACGCGCGCTTGGTACATTGCAGGCAAGGTCTTGGGGCGAAACGGAAAAGACTTTGGATGTTTCCATGGGTGTGGCTTCGTTGCCCGCAGACATCCGATCCTCAGGATGCTACTGCAACAAGACTGAGCACATCGTCGACCTCGGGCAGTAACATTCATGCACCGGACGTATACTCATATATCGGATCGTACCTTGCGAGACTTGTACATGGCTCATTGAGTTTCACATGCGCACGCCTAGACCGATCAGAACCTCCCGCGCTGGCTTCGGCTTGTATGCCCACTATCCACGACCACCACCATTGCGATATTTTATTGCGCCTATGCTGTGCGGTGGCCGGCGTGTTCATCAATGCGCTGGCTGGACCAGATGCGCACCGCAGGGTGGCGCCAGGCTTTCCACGTACACGCACGCATGCTGTTCCGCCTTGTACTCACTTTCCTGCGTCTAGTTGATGCTCCCATGCCCATCGACCCGCCATCTGGTCCCTCTCACGCACCAGCGTTAATAGCGCGCTGTGTAGCAGGAACGCTAAACTCGCATGCCACCGCAGGGTCCGCAGCACAGTAATAATTGGTCACGAACATTGGCGAGTCAGCACGGCTCGGCGACCTCGCCTGTGCTCCGCCTACTTCAAGCCTGTCATCACCTCCACCGCCTCTACGACGGGATGACCGGACAGCCTTGCCTGACGACTTTCCGCCTTATTGAGATGGTGATGTGCAAACGACCGTGGAGTACCTGGCCGTGTCAGACGACAGGGACCAACGTATCACACGCTCATCGCAGCACGGATGGTCACCGGCCCACGGCTCCCTTCGCCACAAAAGTCAGTTCTCGGAATCGACAAGGAACCAGATCGGGTGCACTTCGTGTCTGCACGGCCCGGACAAATTGACGGGATCATCGGAGCTGTCAATTCCGTGGTAATAAGTTTCCGTCTGCAGGCAATCGCTGTTTCGTCACGTACTACTGCCGCTGACCGCCGAAGGTGAACACAGCTTGTGCAGGCGAGAATCTCCGATGCATGAAGGAGTGCATACCCGTCAATGTAAGGTATGCGTCTCTGATGAACGTCTTCCCATAACAGGAGTGTCTACAGATTGGTTCATGTCTGTATTCGTTAGCGCGAGTTCATGTCAAGTCTTGGCAGAGCACTTCACTTCCAACGGAGATTTTCTGGTGAACAAAACGAGAACTTTCATCCAGTGCCCTACCTGACGCAGATCTTGGCCGCATCGGGCCTCCAGGAAGAACACACTGCAGGAGCACTCTTCCACTTCTCTGCATCCCAGCGTCCCAGCGTCCCGTCTCCGCAATGGCCAAGTGCATCGCGAGCTCTGACCTGGGCTCTCCAGCCGATACGTACCTATACGCGCTGGCACAATCGTCTGACAGCACATTGGCGACCATCGGATCCGACGACACTCTACGACTTTTCGATGCGAGCAGCCTGAAGACGCTGCAGACCAGCCCCAGATGCCACTCCGGAGTTGCATGTCTCGAGTCCGCGGGATCAATTTTTGTGACCGGCGGTCGAGATGGCCTCGTTCGCTGCTGGGATTCACGCGCTAAGAAAGCCGTCGAGATGGCAGATCCAAAATCGAACGGTATTTCTTCTCTCGCATGCCTGGGTCACTTCATTACTGCTGGAACGGAAAGCCTGAAGGAGGGACTGGGCGATGTCAGCGTACTTGTGTATGATACCAGAAATCCGGCCGTACCGTTGAGACAATACAACGAGTCGCATACGGATACGATTACGCAACTTGCCTTCCACCCGACTCAGCCGAATGTACTGATGTCTGGAAGTACCGATGGTCTGATCTCCTTCTTCGATGTGAATCAGGAGGATGAAGAAGACGCCCTGCAACAAGTCCTGAATCCTCGATCCGCGGTGCACTGCTCGGGCTTTCTGGCTCAAGATCTGGTCTATGTGGTGTCCACCGACGAGCAATTCTCCATCCACACACTCTCGAAAACCGCATCAGAAGATGAGCAGCTGCCGCCTCCCATTGAATTCGGCGATGTGCGGGAAAAGCTGAACTGCATGTACGTCGTTGATGTGCTGGTACAGCCAGATGGTCCGCCTGTCATCGCATATGGTCACAATGAGAACAAGACGCTCTCCATATCCGCTCTCGGCTCACCTGGAGCGTGGGCTTTCGGGCAGAAGGTAGACCTTCCTGGCGCTCATGGTGATGAGGTGGTGCGCGATCTGCTTATATACAAGAAGCGTGCTGTCACATGTGGCGAGGATGGGCATGTGAAGCTGTGGAGTCTCGGGATGTAAGGCCATCAACAACCCGATTTGAGCATTGCTTCTGCCAAGCTGCGCGTTTGCATGAGCTTCTTATGCATCAAAACACGCACACACAAATGATGCTCACAAAAGTCTGGCCGAAACGATTTTTTTCCCAGCATCATTCTGGCCAATTCCACTCGTCCAACCTTGATTTGCGTTCATCACATGAACATTATTGCGCAACCACTTTGCAGACTGCAAGCCGGCATCGTCGCCCAAACTCGAATATCACAAGCTGATCGCAATCAATGTCGGCAGTTCGCAGGTCGGACAGACTGCGCTACACGCAATACGATCTCGAAGATATCTGGCCCCAGAAGTACCGCGGTGTGGACGATGAGGAAAGAGTAGATTGCGACATCAGTGAATCGGAAATAGACGAATGGATTGATGAAAGTGAGACCCAAGACGGCGACACAGACGATGACACCACAGACGATGATACCACAGACAGTGGCACATCTGCGGAGTATGAAGTCACTGCCCATGCGCCCGAAAGTCACGACAGTGGTGACTGTGTCGGCAAAAAACATCATGCCGAGGATAACGGAACCATTGGGTACGCATGCGTTCCAGCATCTCATTGCTGACAAAACTGACCTGGAACAAGGATATTCACTGGTCCACGCAAGCGTACCAAGACCTGTGCAGAGCAAGATCAAGACGATGATGAAGTTGACCTGAAGGTCGAGGAGGATCCTTCTGTCGAAAACTTGCCACCGCTTCAGCTCCCATCTCGGGTCGCCGCGCATCGCGATGGACCATCACAGTCGCGTCAGCATTTCATGGTCAAAGTTGTATTCAAGACCGTGGACAACGATCGCTTTGTGTGCATCGTCGATCGAGACGTCCTTCTACGAAGTGCACTCTATAGCGCCCTTCCGCTGCCAGTCAAATTTGGGGGTTACCGGATCCCAAGTATTCAGGCTCCCAACATACACAGCGAGACCATGGCGATACACGCAATTGAGTATCTCACTCGCAATACCATACCAGCACTTTGTGTTCGCGAGGATTCACCAACGCTCCTCGAGCAATTGCAGGACCAGATCGAGCTTTACGACTTCAGCATTGTGGCAGGGTTGACAGAATTGGAGGATGCGATCGTTCAGCAGGTCGCCGCGTGTCCGGACTTGGGTGTAGAAACCTTCGTGGCATTTGCCAGTTCCTGCTACGACACGGAAATGGGCCACAAGATCGCGAGAACATCATCAATGGGAAAGCTACTGAAGCTTCGCTTGAAGACTTTCCTACCGGTCATCATGAGATCAAAGGAGGTTCGCAACAAAATACAGCATCAGGGCGGCGACCTGGCTGTGGAGCTTGAGGAGATCTTGGATGAACACTGGGCTGCAATGGCGCGACGGGCACACGGCGGTCACGAAGCCTACAGGTAGAAGGCCAGTCTGAGTCCAGAGCTTGTGGAGATCATCCAAGATTCTCAGGCAAGGATGGCAAGTTGTGCAGTTTATGAAAGCGTCCGGCAGAAGCTTCAGCCGTAGCCGGAGCTCTCAACCTCCACTTCAGGGCAAGTAGCTGAGCAAACTGACGCTGAGCTCGATCTTTGAGACTGCATGAACGTTGCGGAGAACCCTTCGAACTCTTCACTCGTAGCAGCAATATCAAATTCTGCTTTCTTTGTCAAGACATACCACTTTGATAAAATTCGTCCCCAGCAAACGACTAGCAACAGCGCTGTACCTATTGACCTTTTGATCATGACAGCGACCAAGGAGCCCGCCTGCACAGCCGGCGTCAAACTGACTATCCAGTCATTCTTCGACGCCATCAACGCCGAAGACACCAGAGCGCTACAGGCGAGGTTTCATCCGAAGGCAGGCCTGACCATCATCCGGCAAGATCCTCCACTGCCACCTGTAAGACTTGCCCTATTCCTCTAGACCCGTGAATGGCACACAGCTCAAGGTCACATACAGGATGGCTCCAGGACCCCGACACCCGACTCCAAGATCTCCTCTGCCAACACCTTCTCAATCGAGCAGTTCATAGCACTCATCGAAGAAGGACAAAAGCAACGCAAAGGCAAGCCGGGCCCGAAACTCCACGAAGCACCGGCCTTGAGCGAGACCCAGGTCTTGGTGGATGCATTGTTCGCGAGCGCCGTCAGCCCGTTCACCGTCACTTTTGATGGAGTTCTGCATCACTACGGGCAAATGATATTCAACTTCTGGAAGGAGAGCGAGAAGGACGGTTGGAGGATTCAGAGCGTGACGCAGTAGTATAGGCGGACGCCGGGATGGGAGACTGAGTCTACGCATTGAGACTCTGACGCAAACTCGCACCCATCAGGCTTTGGTAGGAGGTGCTTCCATTCATGACAGGTATTTCACTTCATGCTCACCATTGCCCACAGGCTTCCATGCTTCAATGCCTGGTCAAATGTGGGTTTTGACGTGATACGAGGCTCGAATGTCTCATGTATGTTGTGAAAGGTGGTGCGCAATATATCCTCTCTTGCAAACGTTTGTTCTTTTTTTGGCCGAATGCTTGCATTTCATGAGCTAGCTGTTCCACCCCACAACGCCCTCCAATTGCCGACCCAGAAAACTGCCCATCTTCCATAACAGATGCACGAAACGCTCGATGCGCTTAGTAGAAGGTGTTGGGACGGGTAGCGGCGAAGATCTGCTTGCCGTGCTTGGGTGGTGCGCGGTGAGGAAGCGGGAACTTGAGGTCCTTGGTAAGGAGTTGCTTGATGTATGGGCGGCGGATGTCGTCGGTCTTCTCAACCTCGATGACCTTGAGGATCTGCAGGGTGTGTTAGGATTCATTCGCTCGGTGACTGGCGTCGGTAGACTCACGTGGATGTTCCTGAAGCGAGAGCGGTGACGGGCGGCCATGTCCTGGTAGAGCGACTCGACGGCGTCGGTGCGGGACATCTCGCGGTACTCCTTGTACATGTTGTGGGTGCCGGAGCGCGAGTCGTAGCGGATCCAGATACCGAAGTTCTTCACCTTGAGAGGGTGCTTCTCGTGGATCTATCCCTAATGTCAGTACCTCCACCCCATGCTATCATCTCCCTCCAATCCTCCGATCCTCCTACGCACCTTGTTCAAGCTGACGATCTCACCGTTGGCCTTCTTGATCTTGCGGAGCTTGGCGAGGAAGTACCAGAAACGGGACTTGGCGACAACATCGTTCGGCGCAAAGATACGCATGCGGTAGAGCTTTGGGGTCGGGTTGGCATCAGAGGGCAGATGGCGCCCAATGACCTGGTACTCTGTGAGACGTCCTGTGGATATGTCAGGAACAGTGCTCGGACACGTCGATGAGTGTTATCCATTGCTATGCCTTTCGCATGCTTTTCTCGTATTCCATCTCTTACTATCCTAATTAAATTCGCGCGAGGGCGAAGGAGAGGACGAAGCTTACCCATCTGTTCACATGTTAGCACATCTCGACAAGCAGTATCTCACCGTGCACTCACTTTTGCTGTGGCTGTTCCGGCGGTTAGTAGTCGAAAAGAGTTGTGAAGTCGGAGCGCTTGAAGTGCGATGTCGAATTTCGAGAGTTCGCCGTGGAAGGCGTGTGGATCGCCGGACACGGGACTATCCGCGATGCCAAGTGTTTGGCTGTAACGCAGCGACGCAAGGGCGAAGGTTAACATCACTGCAACTTCTCTCACGGTTCTTCTCGACTTTGAAGTCGCATGACCATTCGAGGACCGAATCACGACTGGAACCACACTCGCAGTCACTGAATATGGCCTCCTCCGCAGACGCGCTCTTCGACGACTTTGCGGCCGCTCACGAAGACCCCTCTGGACCCAATGGCTACCTTCTCGCAAGCACAATCTCGCCCGAGGCACCGAAGCACGATGCTGGCCGCTTGTACAACTTCCGAAACGGCATCAACCAGTACAGTGTGCGGACAGACTTGCAGTACAAGTTGCAGTTCAATCCAGTGCTGCAGCTGAGCAAGAAGGAGGCGACCGCCTGGGTGGACATCTTCGCCTTTCACCACAAATTCGTGGGCAGTCTTATCCAGGCGGAAGAGCTGCAGAACATTGGACGTGCTCAAGACGGTGACTGGCCCAGAGTGTACGAGGAGTGGAAGGAAGTCGTGAATGCGCTCTTCAGAGGCTACCAGACGGCAGGTTTTGGCGCGTGGACGATACCGTGCCTTTACGTCGCAGGTCGCTACCTACGCATCTTTGCCATCAAAGCCGACGAGAAAATCGCGAGTCAACGAGACAGCGGTCTTGCGTTTGGCGGGATTGAAGAAGAAGACGCTTTCGACCCGAGCAGCAAGAACGAAAAGCTGGAAGATGCTGCCCGACAGATCAACCGCATATTCGGATTGTGCGTCGGTGACCGGTAAGTCTGCGTCCATGCATACTTTGTGTTGGCTTTCCTTCGACTTGAGTGATCTCTTTGTTCATGACATAGGCTCATGGTAAGTACAGTAACCCGCTCGAAGACTCCCGCAAGTGGGCCCTTTACTACGTCGCGACCTTGCTCTTCAAGACGCATTTCAAACTCAACCACATCTCTTTGTCGAAGAACATTCTCCGATCGCTCAGCGCATCGAGCACAGACATGCCGCAACTGTCGGCATTCCCCAAAAGTCACCAAGTCCCGTTCATGTACTACTGCGGTGTCATCCACTTCCTGGAGGAGGACTACGCCGCAGCTGAAGAGCATCTAACAGCAGCATACAACATGTGTCATGTCAAATCGAGGAAGAACGTCCAACTAATACTCACATATCTGATCCCGACAAAACTGCTAACATCACATTCACTGCCATCATCCGCCTTACTCGCACAGTACCCATCCCTTGCGCGCCTCTTCCAGCCCATCGCCGACGCCATCCGCACTGCAAACCTGACAGCGTTCGACTCGGCACTCGCCAGCGGCGAGGCAGAATTCGTCAAGCGGCGCATCTACCTTACCCTGGAACGTGGCCGGGATGTCATCCTACGCAACATCTTCCGCAAGCTCTTCCTCGCCGCAGGACATGAGGCTCCGAAAGAGGGTGATGTTGCGCCGCCAGCGCGACGGACCAGGATATCCGTGGACGAATTTGCAGTCGCTCTGCAGATATCCGGTGCCGAGGTCAGCAATGGCGATGAAGGGATTGACTATGATCAGGTGGAGTGCTTGATTGCAAACGCAATATACAAGGTGAATACTTGACACCTGCCGCGGCAGGCATACTCTGGATCCATGCCATGGTTCGGACAGATGATGCTAATGATATCAACAGAATCTCATGAAAGGCTATATAGCCCGAGAACGCCGCATCGTCGTGCTCAGCAAAGGCGGTGCGTTTCCAGGAACAGGTGTCTGAAGCCTCCTGAAGCATCTGGAAGTTCAACGAGCAGCCGACTTTGGACTCCCGACATATCTTGCTAGCCAGCGACGCCTTGCTTTGCCTTATTGGCTTGGCGTACGTCCCGTAGCGAAGGCGTTCCGACATGTCACATGTGAAGGCACTGGAGATGCTCTATCCGAGTAATGACTCACGCATGGCACCCTCTTTGCAGCTCGATACGTCGCAGTTAAAGCGCAGATATAGGTCACCTGTTTCGTGGGACTCATAGGAGGCTAAGCCGATGCACTGTCGTCGTTGGTGGCAAGCAATGGGAGGAATAGCAGTCTCAGAATAGAAACGATAGAACCCTGAAATGGCGATAGCGAGTGCAATCAATGTTATCGATATACCTGTGCTACCAGAGTGGACGCCTTCCTTGGCGTTCTCTTCGCCGTGCCGTTGCAATTTGGTCCGTTCATCTCTGCTGCTGTCCTCGAGCAATTTGCAGTCTAATTTAATCGATCGTAGTAGTACAAAATTGTATCAGTCGTTGAGATCTCGCCCACCCGTAACGCCATATAGCAAGCCGTAAAGCAACAAAAGAAAAGGTTGCAGAAGAGTGTAGCGTATACAAGAAGGGTATCATAGTGGTTAAACAAAGGGAAGAAGAGGATGTTGAAAAGCGACCCTGATCCAGGTTAATGACGATGTCGTCGCCGAGCACGGATAGGGCCAACAGGTGAAAGTGTCGGAACGGGCAAGGGATGGGAGAGCACGAGGCTTGTGTTGGCTCAGGTACGTGGTGAGCGGGCGCTGGAGACGTCGTCCTGTGGAGTCGAGAATGGTCAGCAGACCGCAAGTGAGGTCAAGAGGTACGCAAAGTAATGACTGTGACTCACCAGATGATTGACCACTGTGGCGGAGAACGATTAGCTTGCATCCGACAACGACCCCGCGAGGATGTGACTTACTCGCAACAAATAGGTCAAAGAACAACGGCGACCCGCCCGCCTCCATCTCCATCTGCATCGTGCCACTACGCTTGAACGTGCTCCGACTGCGAATGATCAAAGCCAGGTAATGAGCCCTCAACTTTGAGTCTGTAGCCGCGGTATTCGCGTAAGCAAACCTCGCCGACGACAAGATCGTGCTGCACTGCACGCCGGACTGTAGACCTTGCTTCTTCAACGCCAGACGTTGCAGTTCGGGGAGATTGTATCGATGAGCGCTGCAGTAGATGACCGTGTCCTTGAGCACGGCCACGCCGGAAGGTGTGAAGATTGTACTCTCGTTCAAACCTGTGGCGGTCCCGCCATCGACGTGCTCGAGGTACCAGCTGTTGCGTTTCTTGTCGAAGTTGATCTTGGGTGTATAGTCGCCTTTGTAGAGGTACTCGAGGATGGCGGAGAAGACTTCCGGCGTTTCTCGTGGGAGTTCGATGCGTTTACCGGTGGAGGAGAAGAATTGAGCGCGGCAGGCTTCGGCGAAGAATTTTGATTTGCTGAGGACGTCTTCGTGGGCGGCGAACAGACGTTGTTCGGGACCGACGGCGATGGTGACGATGGCGGCGTTGAGGTTGCTGTGGAGAGAGTTAGTCTTAGTGTGATGATATTGAAATATGGATGACTTGCGGAGACGTGGGTGAGCTTCCAGGGTTTGTCGGAGATGATTGGGACGAAGGAGGATGGACTGCTTGCTGTGTGAGGATGCGCCTTGTGGTCGAATTCTCCTTGAACGACCGCTGCTTCTTGCTCATCGACTTCCCAGCCCGGTACGAGAAGCTGTCTCGATGTGATTTGTTCGGGTTTCGGCTGGAGAGGAACATGATGTTGCATTCGCCAGTTTCGTAAATGCTTGAATCAATAAATTCACCACAAATAAAAGCAGATGGCCGACCCTGTGCAAGAAAGAGTGCGGGCGAGCAGCGATACTTATACTCCTCGATCAGACCCACTCAGGCAGCATCCAGGTCCGCAAAAAGGCCACCGAAACGAGACTATCCATGCCCGAATCTCTACATCCCGGCGTACCACCTCAATCGCTGCAGTATCAGCATTCGGGGGAGCCGGTAGAAAGTCAAGCAAAATGACCAGACCCTCTCTAGAGGAGTGAATCGCAGCGACGCGATTGGCGTGCAGGCGACCACTCTACGCGTGCGACCAATGAGGAAGGAGCGCGGAACTCTCGCGATAAAACGTGACCCGCGGATTTGACTCAAGGGGCGGCCTTGATGACTGAGATGTGCAGGATGGCCCAGGATCGCTTCGTTTCACGGACCAGTGTTCGGCTCCTCCGCTAAACTTGATGGAGAATAGATGTCGGATATGCGGTGCGCCATCGCGGCCAAGGCGGCGCTGCGATTCATTGTTGTTGCCACCTCATCGAGAGTGTCTCGAGGGTGTCGGGTGATAAGGCAGGCCAGTATATCAGCCGCGAGTCTGGTGAGGAAGGCAATCGACGAGAGGCAGCAGGCATACGTGGTTCTTTCGATATTCGATGATGAATGATTGAAGATGTGATGTGATGTTGCAAGGTGTGGAGTCATGTCACCCGCTCTGCTGCCTGCCACTAGCACCACGCTAGCTACGCAGGAACACCGCAATCCTTGCATCCATGGATTGGCATTGGCATCAATCAGCGATACGTACTGCCTGCCATCCCTGTTGTCTGTCAGTATGTGTTATAACTCATGATCACAAGCTCAATGTCCATGTCATTCATTCGTTCATAAAGCACTCTGTGTTCTGTGTCTCCACCACTCCACAACAAACCTTTCTGCAAGGCGTGTTCGATGTTCATCGAGCTTCACTTCGGTGCCTTGATCCGCAGCAACTTCTCCGAGTTCTTATACGCAATCATCTCTAATTCCTCCTGAGAGACCAGTCCACTCTGCTCCAATTCCTCCAACCACTTCAAGCCATTCTCATTGCGCTCGAACGGGTAGTCGACGCTGAACAAGATATGATCGATCTTTGTATTGCCCAGGATACATCGCAGCGGATCCAGAGACCAGACACCCGAGGTCGTGATCCAGATATTCTCTTCCCACACTTCTTTCAACTTCCGCTTGATGTCGCCCCACCGGCCGCTCAGATTGACCACTCGCTGGATCATGAACGGAAGCATCTCGCCGAAGTGACCGATGATGATCTTCAGCTTGGGAAACTTGTCGAAGAGGCCTGCCGCGAAGAGTCGTAGTACGTGGAGACCGGTCTCCGTATGCCAACCCCAGCCTGAAGCGCCCAGACTGCGACTTGCTCCATCGGTGAAGTTGCCGGTATATTGGTGCATCGTATTCTCCGCCGGCCAGGTGGGATGTAGGTAGATTGCCACATCCAGCTCCTCCGCCACCCGCCACATCACATCGTATTCCGCGCCGTCGAAATACTTTCCATTCGCGTGGTTGTCGATCAGTGCACCGACGAACCCAAGATCCTTGACACATCGTTCCAATTCCTTTGCTGACGCCTCTGGGTCTGATACAGGGAGTACTGCGAAGCCTGCGAATCGGTCTTTGTTCTTCTCGATCGATGCAGCCATTTGATCGTTCCCTTGCCGGCACTGATCGGGACTGGGTCCACCGGGAGAACATGCATGAGAGACGACTTGCATGGAAATCTTGCCCTTTGCCATTTCCTCCAGTCTCAGGTCACCCAGATCGCTGAGCATGCTCTTTGCGGCCGGAATGGCTTTGAACTGCTCTTGGAACTCCTCATCGAATGCATCGAGCACGACGGGAGAGAGGTAATGCTCCTCGAGAGCGATGATGGGAGGGATCATGTTAGCAGGTCTGCAACAGGAGAAGCACTTCTCGCAGTTCCCATTAATCCGTAGATCAACCTACGGGAGCAAGTTTTGTTATATGTCGTGCAAGCACTTCGGCACCGAGGCGGGGGATAAAGTGGCGCATCGTGGTGGGAAATGTGGAACACATTACACAGCAGCAGCGAGAAATGCGCTGGCAGCATGCAACGCGGCCAAACGCCAGTAGTACAACCTACACAGCACCTGGGGAGATCCTGCGGTGGTGGAGCCTCACCTTATGACGCTCCTGTTCTGATTGCGATAACCGCATCGGTCCGAGTGGTATGCTATGCGTAGTGTGAGCCTAGCTAGTACTGTAGTCCGACGGAGGATCACCCTCGCACGTCCGCTTCCCATTGCGTCGACAATCAACAACTTGTGAAGAACCATCCAGGCGATGGCATAGCATTCAGAAGGGGCTTAGTTCCTGGTTTGAGACTGTTGCCCATTTAGACGGCGGACCTTTGAATGTTCCAGTCGATCTCTCAGCAAATGTTGTATATATAAAGGAGGAAGAAGAGTCTATTGTTACTCCCGGTAGTCACAGCAAGTCGAAGTCTGCATCCCGCAATTGCCGTGGAGCTTTGGACTGGAGGGGAACTTGGGAGAGGAGAGCTTCACTCCGAGGTTATTACCTTACAGCTCCTCACTCACGTCGACCGTTGCAAGACTCGAGAGCCGCGAGTAGCTCGACCTCATCTGCTTATTATTGCCGAAGTACCACACTATAGTTCTGCCATTCCTTGTAGGTCATCTCTCTCATTCTCTCATTCTCTCATCCTCTCATCCACCGCAGACATTCCCCACGACAAGACAGCACCATACAGCATACCTCACCCAACATGGCCTCCAAGTACATCCCACCCGCCGAACTGCAAGAGATCCCCATCCCCAAAAACTACTCCGACCTCAACTTCACCCAAATTCGCGTCACCAATGTCCCCGAGTCCTCCAAAGAAGTGACACCAATCCAACTGGTGACGCTCTACCGTCCGCAAAAAGTCAATGCCTTCACGCCCAAGATGATGGAAGAGCTCGAGCTCGCCTATACCCTCTTCGACATCGACGACCGCGTCAAGTGCATCGTGCAGACGGGGAGTGGAAAAATGTTCTGTGCGGGCGCAGACTTGGAGACGGGCTTCGTGGGCGCGCAAGAGGCCGTTCGTGATCACCGGGATGGAGGTGGACGGGTCACAATGGCGATCAACAGATGTCGCAAGCCGAGTATTGGTGCGCTGAATGGAAGTGCTGTGGGTATTGGTATCACCATGACTCTGCCGATGAACATCCGCATCGCGTATGAGAACGCAAAGATTGGATTCGTATTCGCCCGTCGTGGCCTGGTCATGGAGGCCGCGAGCAGCTTCTTTCTTCCCAGGCTCATAGGGTGAGTACAAAATCAGACCAATCTCCTCGATACCTCCAACTAACATGTCTTCAGCACCTCCAAAGCCCTCCACCTCTGTACCACGGGCGCCACCTACCCAGCCAAACACCCCCTCCTGAACACCCTCTTCTCCGAAACCCTCCCAACCCCGGAAGCCGTACTCCCTCGCGCCCTCGAAATCGCCGACGAGATCGTCAAGAACTGCAGTGGAATCAGCACTTACCTGATGAAAGAGATGATGTACCGCAATCCGGACACGGCCGAAGGCGCACACTTGCTCGACAGCCGGATCGTGTACGAATTGTTCAGCAGCAAGGACAACAAGGAGGGCGTGCAAGCATTTCTGCAGAAGAGACCGGTCAATTTCGTGGGCACTATGCAGAACGATGCGCCGGCGGCGTACCCGTGGTGGGATCCCGTAAGTACGGCGAATCGACCTGTGGCGAAGGGGTATGCTTTCAAGCCGAAGTTGTAGGGTGATAGCAAAGCTTGATTGAAATGCTCACAGCAGAGCATATGGGTATGAAAAAGTTACAAACGCCATCCCTCTCCTGTTCTCCTGTTCCGACGAGACCCTTGTCGTTCCGCTCTGAACGCTCCATTGAAATCACAAACTCCAGACTTTTTTGCATCGACAGCTCCTGACTTGCTTCCGTTCCATGCCCATTCTTGCCAAAGTTTCCTCTCTGGCTCAGTCTTCCGTCTCCATCTTGATCGCACCAGCATCGAACGACGGCAAAGGCAGCTGTGGCAGCCGATTTAGATCGAAGCGTTCGAGAGGCAGAGCATTGCTCCGAAGCGCACGTCTGGCGTTGTGCTTGGCCTGCTTCCCATCGCGACGGTCTTGCATGGCGATCACATTCATAGCACGGCTCATTTGCGCAGCATTCTTCTCGTCGCGAATCACATGTTCGATGGTAAGATTGGTGTTTGGTTCTCCTCCGTCGTCGTCGTCGTCGTCATCATCATCGTCATCATCATCGTCGTCGTCATCCTTCTGATGGTCTTTCTTCTTCTGGCTGACTGGTGAGACGACTCTCGTTGATGCAGTGAACTGCTTCCCATCCACTGCGTCCTGATATCCGCGGCGGTATGCTTCATACTCTTTCTCCCTGATGTATTGCTGCAGTCCGGGATCGCCGGCCATGTTCTCTTCGGCCGATGCGTGGGCGCGAACGAATGCTACAGTCCCCTTGTTGTGGCCCTTTCTTGGCTTCTCTTTGGTCCCTTGCCGCTTTTGAAAGCGCTGCTCACGCTGCAGAGCTTGAGTACCCGGATCTACAGCGCCTCCATTGGTACCGAAAGGATTACCAGCGCTCTTGACCAAGTCCATGGCGTGCAGAACATCCTGCATCATGACACCGCGAGGGCACTCGTCGATGTGGCGCTCCAAGCACTTCTGATGAGGAAGCTTCTTCGCGGGCTTTGCTAGACGGATGAACCGGGTCGCCGCGTATCGATCGCCCTCCATCTGCTGGCGGGTGGACCACGCATGTCGCAAGACACGATGACCAAGATCCATGTCGCCGTTGGTGAGGCCGGCGAGCTTCGCCATGCGTCCGACTAGCGCGAGCGAGTATGGAGTGCACATCTGAAGTTCGGGAGGAAGACATTCAGCGACTGAGCAGCCCCAGGAACACTCGATGACCACTGCAAACTTATGATACATGCGCTGGGGTGTGCCTTTCGGCGCCATGTTCTTCTTGGCCGATGCACGCACGCCGCGCAGCCGGTGCCAGTCATTGACATCTTCAGGAGATATGTGTTCTGCCTGATGATAGCCGAGCTTGTTTCTGTCGAGTCCTGTAGACCTGGGAGCTGCGGAAGGACCAACAATGCTGAAGTCTCTTCCATCGATCGCGCCGTCGTTATGCGCGTGGGTCGTTGCCAAATTGTTCAGCGATGGCTCCATATCGGGGTGATATGGAGCGTAGGCCGCCGAGGACGCCACCGCCGCCGCCGCTGTGATTGTGTTGCTGACGTCCTCCAAAGTGATGCCATTTGGGCACTCTTTGATGAACTCTTCAACGTAGGCTTCAGCCGGGATACCAAATGCCTGGCTCCGAGAGACGACAAAAGCATTTGCCGAGTACCGTCCTCCTTCGCCGTTCTGACGGGCGCGACACTGCTGAAGCAAAATCCTCTGGGCGCGCTCCATCTCACCTGCTGTCACAATTGCAAGATCCGCCACATGCGCAACGAGAGCAAGTGAGTACGGCGTGCGCGAGCGCAGTTCTTTGGGCAGACACTTGTTGATCGAGCAACCCCAGCAGTCGTAAAGGACTTTGCCCCAGACGTGGTACTTGTCGTGAATAGTATGTTCTTCTTGTAGTTCTTCACGAGCTTGCGCGTAGTCGACTTGGACAACGGGCAAATGTTGCCAGTCGTCGTGATCTTCCGGGGAGATTTCGCTCGCCTGATGATACGTCGCCACCATGATGTTGCGATTGATGTCGCCGAGAGGGGTCTCCGGAGGAAGTTGAGCGATTGCGTCAAAATCACTGACGCGCATTGGTTCGTCCATTTCGCTCATGCGCTCGTGCTGCTGCCACGTGCAAATCGCCAGTTCGACGTTGTTTGTGCGTTTGCAGCTGAGCAGAATTTTGAAGTGATGAAGTGACCGCGCGCAAGAAATGACGGGACGGTCCTTACCCAGCGTGCAAGGATGGCAGCGACATTAGCGCCGGATCACATGCAAGAGCGGGTTGCCATGCACGACGCCGAAAGAGGAAGGAGTGAAAAGCTTTCACTCAGTCTGTCGAATGATCTGGTTCATTGCTACAATATGTCAACATGCCGCCCATTCGACCATGTTCCTGCGCTCAAATACATCAACGAAAATTGGAAGGATTATGTAGTGGATAGGGGTATCACAAAGCTCACAGCAAAATCCAAACACGTACGCCGTCATGTCCTTCGTCAGATCAACATACTTATTTCAACCACCAAGCACACTCTTCAACGCATCCTGATCCAGAGACTTCATAATCGGTGGATGCTGGATCTTGACTTCCGGAAAGAAACCCATAATTGGTCCAGTCTGATTGATCCCTGGTGGTCGAAGTTTCGGCTTCCTCGGTGTCGCGTGAGGGTCTTCCGTCGACTTGCCTGTACTGCTACCGGATGCCACACTCGGAGCACGATTGAGCTTCGGCGCGGCGAGCGTAGTGTTGTGGCTAACGACAGGTGCTGGTGAAGCTCCCCAACGTCCAAACACCCATCCCCCCACTTTGCTGCCAATTCCTTGTTTCGGACCAGTCGGTCGTTGAGCTGGCGGTGCCATGCCGCTGAGAAGGCTCTGTCCACTCATGGTCGACCGTGATAGCGCTGCCGGACGCGTGGCATGTGCTGTCATACCACTGACCACAGCTTGTGGTGTGGATGAACGTGCGCCGTGCGTTGTGAGTAATTGAGATGGCCGATTCTTGAGAGTATGGATGTCCATGCCAGAGAATGACATGATGGACTCGTGGGAAGCGGCACGCCGCAGAGGTCGGCGCTCAAATGCATCAAGTTCTTCCGAGAGCGGAGACATGGCGCTGGAGTCGGGATCGTCGCGAGAGCTGCTCGCATTCTCCCACGCGAGCTCGTCCTCCTCTGGAATGACAGCCTCCGGTGCGTGCTGTTGTTCAATCTGTCGCAAGTTCTCTGTGCTGATGTCCAGGATCGAATCGAGAGACGGCCGGGCTCTGTGAGAGACCGAGTTGCGGAAGGTATGGTAAGAACTGATCGAGGATCTTTTGGATGCCGTTGGTGCAAAGAGAGGTGTCCCAGGCTCCTCGGTATCAGGCGTCGTAGGTCGCGAAGAGTCTTGACCGGCGTCGCTGAATACTCTGTCGAACATGGAGGATGAACGATTTGTTGATATCGGCGAGCTTGGGTCTGAGTACTGCACGGACTGGTAAGACTGGTAGGATTGCATCGACTGCATCGACCAGCGCTTGTCATGCATACCACTGTCCGGTAGGCTGGCGCTTGTCTGCGACAGAATGGCGGCTGTGTTGGACGGCGTCAGAGGGGGGTAATGCTGAGGTGTGCTCCTGCCCGAAGATGGCGTGTAATGGCCGGGCGTCAGCGCACTGTGACGCTTCTTCTTGGGCTTGCGGATCGATGCTGTCTTCGGCGTTGCCGGAGGAGCGTGGTAGTGGTGGTGAACGTGGAGTTCCTGAGATGTGGCTCGGCGCATCTCTTCGGACAAGTGTGGACGCATTGCGAGGGGTGTCGTGTCGGCAGCACTGTCTTCTGCGACGGGTTGATGGACGGATAGCTGGCTGCGAAGGGTTTCCACCTCCTCGTTGGATGTCTGCAGCATGTCGCGCAGCTCCACAATTCCCATCTGTAGATTTGCATTGTCCTGGAGGATGTCCTTCACAAAATGCGACACGACGGTCGGTCCATTCGCATCTTGTCCGGCACCCTTCGATGCTGCAGCGCCTTTCAGTCTCCCAGCCGCCGAGCCTAATTCCCTCTCCACGGCATGTCGACGCTCCATTCGCTGCAGCACCTCAACATGCCGCTCCCTCTCCTCCTTTGCCTCGCGCTCGATTCGCTCCGTCTGCTCTTGCAAATGTAAGAGTGTCCGCTCCGCCTGTTGCCACCTTCGCAGGGCAGACTTTTCCGCGCCTTCCTTCTCGTGCACCGTCACCTGCCACAACGCCTGCTCGAGCTCAAATTCAGCCAACTGCTGCTCCAAATGCTCCGTTCGCGACGCCAGACTGGACAACTTGTGTAGCTCCTGATGGGCGGAGCGCAAGGTTGCCTGAAGGTTGGTGACCTGGATATCCGATTCTGCAACAGCATTGTTGAGCGATTCCAGTTGATCGAGTAGGCTGCGGTTCTCTTCAATCACCGTCGCGTTTTGTTCCTCCAGCATTTTCTTCTCGTTCTCCAGCGTTTGGATGTGTACATTCATCGCCTCCCGTTCCTTCTCCGAGTCCGCGATGTAGGCTTCGTGCCTGACGAGGAGAGCCTGTAGCGAGAACATTAGCGACGGCATGCCTTGGTCGTCAACCAGCGGCGGCAGCTCGATCGTCGACGACATCTTGTACAGCGTCGGCGAGTGCGCGAGCGGAGGAAACGAACACAACGACCATGCAGCAGGCGGATATGTGCTATGTGGGTATCGCGACGCTATTATATCGCCCAACGGCGACCAACGCTGCGAACCGAAGACCACCTGCGCCAATGTTGACGAGTGTCGGGGCAATCAAACTTACCTGACCAAGTTTGGCAGCAGTACAAACATCACGTTCCAAGCCCTCGAGAGCGGCTTGATTGTGTCGCAGATAGGCGCACGAGTCGTTGCCGCAGCAGCAGGTTGTGGAATGTGAGGTGCTTCCAGCGATCGAGGCGCCGGATTCGTAGGCTTGGAGAAAGGCGTGCGCTGAGAACTCGTCGTCGGCCATGGTCACCGAGCGCACGCCGTGGTAGGTAGGCGTCTTTGAATCGTGTCGGCGGAGTTCATTTCAGGGTGTGAGTTATGAGGTGTAGAATAGAAGATGGGACAACAGGAAACGGTGAAACCACGGCGGAGGACGAGTCCACGCGCTCCAGTCGTTTGCGCTCGGGTGTTGTCGTTCCTTGCAGAATGATGCGCGGAGGAACATGGATGAACCCCACTTTGGCGTGGCTGGGATCTTGGGTGTGGCGCAAATCTTAAATCACTCGAAAGTCAACATTCACCACTCCTTCGACTTCGACTCACCACTTGCGACACGTTCGACTGCAGCCTAGGAGTCAGATGCGCATATCCTGCATGGTGCGTTGTATATGCTGCGGTCAGCTTGATCTGCGTCATCAGATCCTGATGGAAAGACCGGAAGCTGACCAGGATGATGCGTGCTATCGCTGATTGCTTGGAATATGGATCCATCTCAACGACTGTTACCAGTGAATACAAATTGGACTTCTCGGGCCTGCTCGGTGCTCACACGACATCTTACTTCATATGGTTGCTAGCCGGACGACCCACAGCGAGACAACGCTTTCATCACGGACAAGCGAAAGATTTCAAACATGGAAGTGAAGAAGCATTCGAGATCTCAGACCTCCGACCTGGACCGAGCATCCACGGGCCACGGCTGGACGTTACCGGAGGTGTGTTCATCGTTTAGATATTATCCGCCGGAGAATTTGACCCTGAGGCGGCGAGGCCACTCAATGGCACTGACTCTGGCTTACTCCAGTGAGGATTGAGGGACGCGAAATGAACAATCTCGACCGTGAACGGGCGATGCTTAGGCCGATAGAGCACAGGCAAAGCATACCGTATCGATGAGTGCAGTCTGCTCGGCTACGCCGCTTCTGTACTGCATTCGGTCTCCCAGCAGGATCTCCTGCTGCGACCTCGATATGATAGAATGCAATTGAGAAGTGCGTTTGGTGTGTTCATGTTCATCATTAAATGATTTCTTCCTACGAAGCCGGTGCGTTGCCATCATCAAGTTTCCTTCAGAAATGCTCCTTCCAGAACTTGAACGTCACTCGGCTCACCGTCGCCTCCTTGCACGCTTTCTTGATATCTCTCGCAGCCGTGCTCGGTCCGCAAAAGTACACCCCCACATCCGTCTTTCCACCACGGTCCAGACCCGCCATGTAGTTCTGGTTCAGGATCGCCTCCCGCATGGCCACGAACAGCCGATTGAAGTCTGGTCGTCCGAAATTCGTTCTTGAGCTCAATTCCGTCAGTGGATCTCTGTCCGTTCCGACCGAGTTCAAAACAATGTTCTGCGCCGTGTCCACGTCCATCTTTTGAGTGAGATAAGTGTGGATGCGCAGGAATTCTGTCGAGCTGCCTGCGCCGCTCATGTTGATACTTTGCGCTTCCAGGCTTGAGAGCAGAGCTTGGAACCACTCAAAGGATGTGGTGTCTCTGCACACCCAGATGAACTCGACTCGCTTCAGTCGCTTGGGTGGATTCGGTGATAGTCGCATGTGCCAGATGTTTTTGAGGATCGCTGCCCATGGTGTTACGCCGATGCCTGTCCCGATGAGGATGGCAATTTCGTTGTCAAAAACGTCCTCGGCTGGCGCTCCGTACGGTCCGTCGATGCGGATTTTGGGCATTTCCTGGCCGTTTTGGATGGCGACTTCGTACATTCCCAATGGATCCAGATCGTCGTACAGCTTCTGCTGCTCCGGACCAGCGCCGAGAGCGTTCGCTAATGACCGAGTCCAATCGCCTACCTGGCGAACGTGCACACTGATGTATGGATCGAATGGACATGATGTGATAGTGAATGGATGCCACTGGTTCCCGCTGAGCGAGGGCACATTGAGGAAAAGCCATTGCCCAGCCTTGTATCGCATGCTCGGCTTGCGGAACTGGATCTCGACGGCGTCTGTGGTAATGTTAGTATGCTGGAAGAGCTACGCTAGATCTGCCTGAATGGACTCACCGAAAGGATGCTTGACGACCTTGATGATCTCTGTTTGACGTCGAGCTCGAACCTCCCTCCACACCCGCTCACAGAGATAAAGCGCCCCGCTGATAAGTTCCCATCGCCATCCCTGATATCCAATACAGTGGTTCCAGAATGGTCCTCCAGCGAAAGGCGAGTGCGGCTTCACACTATCCCTCACGAAGCATCCTGTGGTATGCGTATACATCGCCAAGAAGAACGGGACGAACAGATGATGGGTATACCAGAACGTCTCATAGCTCTGCTGGCGAATCTTTGCATGCGACGTCGTGAACATCAACATCATGCACAGCAGCATGACATGTCCGGTGATCCCTCCTGCTTGTTGGTAATGTATCTCCACCGCCGCCTCTTTTCGAATCTGCGATCGCTCGACGTTGAAGAAGTTGACATAGTGCGACCCAGTGTGCACGATTGTCCAGATCAGCATGCTGTATGCAACCTGTCGGTGGAAATACTGGCTCTCATCGAGAGGAAGCCATCGGATCTTCGGCCTGACCAGCCTGAGGAAATTCCGGCACATGGGGAAGAGGATCAGCATCGTGTCTACTGAGAGACAAAGCCCCGCTCCTCGGGAGAACCAGACACTGAAATGCAGTGTATTAAGTCCCGCTAGCTTTTGGTTGTCGGCTTGGAGGTACCATCCGAGGACGAAGATCAGGAAGTGTAGGCCATGGAAGAGGATGTAGAATGTGATCTTTCGGGCGGTGAATTGCGCTCTTAGCCATGACTTTCTTTGTGGGATCGCCATGTCGGCGAGCAGTATCTGAATCGGATGGCGGAAGAAAGAAGTGTTCTCCTGGAAGATTCCTGTCGCTATGATGCATTCATGTTTCCCGGGGCTCTCGGGAGCGTGAATCTTTCGACCGGCCTTCCGCTCAGGCCGCCTGGTGTTGAGTGATGAGAGAAGAAGAAGGAGGAGGAAGCGAATCGAGTCAGCAGATGTGTATTCAGCGATAAGACCTTCTAGACCGCAGAGGAGAACGATCGGAGAATAACAGAACGACTGTCACAAACCTTGAAGAACATCGAAGTGGCCATGCCGACCCTGCGTGATGCGTGCCGAGTCAGCCATCAACCCATCGACAGTCCAGCAATGGCCTCGGCGCCTGCATCGGCACGACACAGTACGCAGCTCGAGTCCAGCCTCTCGCAATAATGCAAGCGCCCTCTCCAAAGCGATTCGCCTGTTGTGCTTCCACCAGAGGAGTGGAGGTGCTGTGCAGCCGGGATGGCTTCTGCAGCTTAGCGCCGGCGCTAGTGGTGACCCTCTCTTCTCTTGGTGTCTTGGAGATCCTGACCGACTTCATTCGCTCTCCGTCGGGCGCTTAGAGCACGTGAATCTGCAAGTTCTTTGCCCATCCCATGTCCCACACGACCATGTTGCGCTGCTTGCTCCAAATCGAGCGGCGCCGCCGCGACGGGACAAGCCACGGTAAGATCTGGCTCGTTTCCTCCTCTTCTACGGTGCCGATGGCCGTTACCCTGTTGGTTGGTAGAATCGCCTGCATTAATGGACTATTGCCCCTGCAGTATCCTTTCGTGACCGGATCTTGGGTTCTACGGTGAACTCTATAGTCGTTCCTCGGGCCTATATTCCTGGTTCTCACCGTCACCTACGCTCGTCATTCTCATCAACATATTGCCATTTCTGCGGACCATGAGACTCAGTCAGCTGGAACGATAGCCACTGGTGCAAGAAAGATCGGCGCATTGCTGGAAGGCCTCACACTGCTGTGCATTGCAATGGGCAAACTGATCAAGAATCACTGGGCTCGTCTCATCTGCTTGACAGCGGCATCATGTACGGTCACAGTCGTCCTCGCGCAACATCCCTCCAGACCGCTTACATCGCTCTTCACAGACCAAATAGCTGCAGCACTGGAAGGATTCTTCTGGCCAAAGTTCTTCTTCGACTGGCTCACCAAGAACTTTGACGCAGCTGTCAAGCCCGTGCCCACTCTTCAGACCATCAACCTCATCTTCGGACTCCTTGGATTGGCATACGAGTGGCCGCTGAAAATTGTGGCTGGAACCGCAATACACCGCAGCATGGAAGTCCGCTTGATGTGGATACCGCTGGCCAGTCTGTCGAGTTTGCTCCTCTACCAGGCGACGAATGCGGCGTTGTATTACTTCATTGGATGTATGGTGTATTTTTGGGCGTATAGCGAAGGAGAGGTTAGTTTGACAGTAGCCATGCTCCAACGAGCCAATGCTAATATATCATCAGGTCATCTGCGCAGTACCGTGGACGTTGCCCAAGCGAGCAGATCGAAGACGAGCTGAGAAGGCTTGATGATAGCGACCATATCTGTTTTCTTGCATAGCGATGGAGAAGGCGGTTCCAGTTGGATCGCTGGGCCAAGATGGCCTACTTGGAGATAGCTTTGAGTGAATAGAGCCGTGCTCATTCACGCGGCGAGGAAAGGGACAGTACTGCTCATAGCCGCAGAAACTCAAGATGACCCGAGACGATCCAAGCCACAGACCCGACAACCTGCCGAGTTGAAGCAAATGTGCGTGCCTTGTGATGAGAAGGGTATCATGAGCGTGTATGTACACTCCCCGGGGTTTTCAGTTCTCCTGATGCGACGCTGCCTGTGCCCATACTCTGTCTTATCGTACACGCTGCCGCCGGAACTTTTGTCGTTCCCGAGACAGACCGCCCCGGTGCTCTGATCCACCGTCCAGCCAAGCAGATCACACAGCAGTCGATGCATCAAGCCTCGCTGCTGTTGTCCATCTCCTCATTTCGACCACCGATCAATTGAAGATTCCCGAACCTCCCTGCCTTTGTGCCGCTTCTCCTTGCATCTTCTCCGATACTTTGATGTTGACCTCGAAAAACTTCGATACGCAGCGGTCGAGGCAGACGGATTCGCCCTTGTTGAGTTCGCCTTCGCGGTACTGGTTGGGAATGCACTTCTTTGTGCATGTGTCGACTAATCTAGAAGAGCAGACAGATTAGTTTGGATTGTCCTGCGTTACTAGTAGATACGGCGACGCTTACTGGTTGAACATGTTGGATACCATCTCAATCTCGGCTTCTGCTGCTGCGATCTTTTCCGCGGATGAGGGCTGCGGGCGTCCGCCACCGAAGAGGGAGAAAGACATGGTCGGGTTGTTGTATGGTAGACGGGCGAGATTCAATCGCTATGATCTGTATGCGATGATGGTGCGCGTGGTGACGATGAGCAATGGGGTTTTGATCGTGGTTGTTCAATCGTAAGGCATGTCGGGTTCACAATCCTGAAAGTCTGACGCTGCAAGAGAGAGCTTGGGCCACCCAACCAAGAAACATTCACTTCACTTCCTCCTGCGTTCAAGCATCGATTAAGCATCACACCTCAGTCCTCGTCAGCGATGTTGACACTTCTGCGTCGAGAGTGATGGTCCGATTGGTGACTCTGTCTAGAGATGTCTCTCCACCGCCGACCAGAAGGAACCAAATCGCTTCTGACGAAAGCAGCCTCAAGGAGGAATATGTTCCGCAGCATGGAGAGCCCACCCTGGCCGCCATAGAAGCTGGCGAGGCGCACATTCGCGATCACTTGTCATACTTCTTGAGACGCCTCTCGAAGGTGTCTAGACCGGTCATTGATGCTCCGAGGCTTGCCCTGTCGGAGTTTTCTGAACTCTACAGGCGCAGCGAACACAAGAATGGCCGGCATTTCGTGGTGCATCAGCACGATCATCCTATCTCTGGTACAAATGACAATGTTTTGGCACTTCATTCATGGCTGACCTTGCTCAAAAGGCGTTCACTACGATTTACGACTTCAATTCTCATCGACTTCCACGATCAGCTTCGCCATACCATACGGATTGCCGGGCAACCCGAACTCCATGCGACCAAATCGGATGGCGATTGAGACTAGAGTCCACAATCTGTGGAATAACTTGATCGAGTCAGCCTCATACGCCACTGAATCGCTTCTGATTTGGGACACTGGAGAGTACGAGATTCTGCCTCGCTACAACAAGAAAGCGCAGAAGATGACTGACGACGAAGAATCGAGCCAAGACGATGTTGAGATGCATGGAATGCGAACCCAGAGTGAGCTGTTGGTAGAAGCCTTCCAAAGTCGCCACATTCGTCTTCGCTTGCATGGTACTCGTCTACCACCGGGATACACTGTCGCACTCAGGCTGCCCTCTCATAACGATCGGACAGCTCAACCCAATAAGCCGAAACGGAAACGACAAAGGACTAACGTTCCACTCAAGCTAAAGAAGAACCCTCCAAGTGACAGCGAGTCCGAGTCGTCTGATAAGACCAGTATCCCGATCATCGACCAGGATGACGCAAAGGACGTAGTCGCAGCCTCAGACGGTGAGGAGGACACCGCAATTCGGGTCAACAATGCATATCCGAGCGCCTTCAACACTATCGGCTCAATTCATCAGCGGTACTGGTTCCTTGCCCTCGATCGACCCAATTCAGGATTTGTCAAGGCCCATACTGGTCGTTGGGTAGGCGACTGGGACGCCTTCTATGTGTATGGTCGCGATCATGAGCGGAGTCTGATCACAGCTCGACTTGCAGAAGATGTCATGGCTGATGATGGCATTGACGCTTTCGTGGGACGAAAGATGTGGCGGCCGATCGTTGAGTGAGACCAACTTGCGCCATGCACAATCTGAGAGAATCGAGAGCCACAGTTCTGGCAAGCCTGATATTGTCCAGATCGATGCACCTATCGCGCAAGACCGGTGGCCATTATTCATCTTTCGTTTGATCTTTAAATCAGGTAAGCGGGATTTCTCAAGGTCTCCCGTCGTCAAGTACAGCCGTGGAGGCACTGTCATTGATCAGTCCTCTTTGTCGGATGCGTTCCTGCCATGCGGTCGGCGCATTTCGTCGCTGTCACAAAGAAACTCAATTCCGGAGCTGAGAACAAACTAAAAACAATTCTCGAGACAAAGACCAACGTACGGACATGCAGCAAGCGATCTGAGCTATGTGAACTTTTCTCCTCAGTATTGCGCTGTGCTCGCTTTTCGATCGGCACCTATCTCGACTATGGCCAGTGAACCAACACCTCAATATGACGCTCTGCTCGCTTTCCGATCGGCCTTCATCTCGGCTATGGCCCGTATACCGACAAGAGACAACGCGCTGGTGGCCTTCACACGCCCGCGACCCGCACCCGCACCCCCGCCGCCCCCACCACCGCTGCCTGGAGCAGACCTTCCAATGGTACCTGGTAAGATATTGCATCGCAGACCTACGCTAAATCCCGAGACTGCCTCGGATGTCGACATGGTTGCATGATACATCTACACAACCATAAAATATTCGCTGACCCTTTCGCCCTCTAGGTGGGTTCGTTTGGCCGAATCCCCCTCAGCCGGGTCCCCTATTGCATGAGCCGCCCCAAGAGACCTACCCTGTTGGCGCATTCCAACAGTCGCATCTTATCAGCGATACAGCCACTGAGAATAGGTTTCAAAACTTCATGGCCGGCGACCTTTCGGGATCCACCGAACTCGACCGGGTTCAAGGATGGCAGGGGATCCAATACCTGGCAGCCGATGGCAACAACATGGTCGGTCTGTTTGGTCAGTTCGATGCAAACCAGAACATGACAAGGGTATTGCACCATAAGTCCACCAATCAATTAGTGCTAATTGCAGTTTTCAGCGGCTTGCGGTCAAGGACCTTCAGTGCGGTCCTTTGGTATGTTGCGATTACTGTTGATATTCATCGTCTCCACTGCTAATTCAAGAAGGAATGGTTCATGCCATTCAATTGGACTGGAGTCTACGACGAGAACGGTGTGAGGGACTACAGCGCGCAGATAAACCGGACGGAGAGCATGGAAACCTATGTCCATCGGCATCTGTCAGCTACTGGAGCAAGCTCGATCGTGGGTTAGTAGCATTGAGGGCTCGAGGTCTCTCGAACTTGGCATTCGAACGTCTCTTCAAGCTCCTAGCCCGGACCTCGGACATGTCTGTACCTTTGCTGACCCTTTGGCCCTTCACCTGCAGCATTCCACGGTCGAACGATTATTGACACATCCCAATGGCGCTATAGGTTCTTCATGGAGGCAAGTAGCGTAGCGAGAGATGCTTCTCCGTCGGACGTCCTGTGAATACCCGTGCTGACTATCTCACAGTACTGCCCCCACGGCAGTCTATCCGATTTGATCGGCTATTATCTCAATCCCCGGAACTTCCCCGACGCAGCAGTGACGGAGGTCCCTCATCCTCGCATCCCATACGCGACCCTCACTTTGCCGAATGTCTTAATTCCGGAGCCGTAAGTCTTCAATACATCAAATATCCAGACAGCTGCTTACTGCCAAAACGCAGTTTCATTTGGTATTGCTTCATGAACCTCGCCAAGTCTGCAATTATAATGGAGCAAGGCTCGATTCAGGCACCCATCGAAGGTTGGAAGGAAGTCGTTCACCGCGATCTCAAGCCGGGGGTATGGCAAGCAATGGGCTGCAAAGCCTGTCACTTGATCCCAACGTCTGAGATATGTGCTGATGACCATACTACATTATTAGAACATTTGGTTACAAGAACCTTCGACCGGAAGGGCGCAATGGGCGCTGTATCCTGAACCCAAGCTGGGCGATTTCGGATTCGCGTTTGAAACCGGCCCGAACGATCCTCCGGCCAACAACCCGCGGGCATTTCGTGGAGCTGGTACTCCCGGATTTCTGTAAGTACTGCGATGGGCCGTAGATTTCGTTCTGGAGCTTCTCTACTCGAGTCTCGCGATGCCAGGTCTCAAAGGCCGCGTTGCAACATACGTTACCTCGTCAGGCTATAGCTAATCCTTTCTCTTCTTGTCAGGGCTCCGGAACAGCATGAATGGCTACGAAGAGATGATCTGAGAGTCACCGATTTCCCGCGCATGGGTGCCAAGACTAACGTGGGTTGACTAATTGGTCTCAAGTGACAAGCCTATCACTGACTTTGACAGGTATGGGCAATTGGTAGTGTCATCTACGCTTTGGTTTTCAGATGCAAGCAGCCGAACACGCCAGATTATGTGAACGAAGGCTTGCCCAGGGACGAGCCGCATGGGCCTTTACCGGTGAGCATCAATTCTCATACCCGAACTCCAGCTTTCGACCGACTGACCCACGATCGCAGGCTCCAGGCTACTCTCACACCTTGATGGATTTGATGTGGGAATGTCTGCAGCCTGAACCCACACAAAGACCTTCACCGTCAACGTTGCTCAAGCGGACGTTCAACAAGGACCTCGATTTTGACGAGATCTACTTCAAAGGTAAGTGATGCAGAGATCCTTTGTGATAACTCTAAGCCTCGTGAAACTTCTGACATCTTCGGCTTTGCGCGCTGATCAGGAATGCGAACTGTCAAGCCACGTGTGGGAGAGCCGTGGCACAATAACTCGCGCTCACGCGAGCATCGATTACGGGCTATCTTCGACGATGAATACCGACTTGGCCTGAGTTGGGACGATCTTCCTCCTGCTATTAATCCGCTGTAATCAGAGAGTCGGACAGGCAATAGCAATTTAAGTTGGAGGACGGAGTCGAAACGAAATTGGATTGATAACTGTGATACATCGACATGTCACAGTGAGGCGCGAAAGAGGCATTGCAACATAACCTTCGTAGGCTGACTGGTATCCACTCAACGCATGCTGTCAACAGAATTGTTGCAAAAGAGTTTCATTTGTAGTACGGCTAGTTTCCAGTGTCTTCGGGCACTACACGCAAACACTCTCCGCTAGAAAACGGTCGACACCAACCCCTCTCGCCACGTCCATGTCACTCCCGACCCTGTCTCCGCATGTGAACCAAGCTAACAAATCTCTTACAGCTGAGCCTTGCTTCTCAAGCCCGTTCGATCTGATCATGAACTGACAATGGCAACGTTGTCGAACTCAGACCAATCGACAGGATGCTTTGGCGGGAACGTGTGGCTGCAGTCCACGTATCTGCAATCCTTCCCAAAAAGGCCTGAAATGAAAGCAATGTCTTGATGTAATGCAAATTTGTCATACAATACCGAATTTCCGTTCCTGCACCGTCGAGATTCGAGGTCGCAAGATGAAGTATCGCTTCAGCGCTCGGTCTGAATCATCATCACTGAGCGAAAGTGTTCGGTATGGCGAGCTCTTCGCCTTCGTTTGGGCTCATCGGAGGAGTCGTGATCATCGCAGGCTGTCCTCTTTGGCCTCCCGAGCCTTTTGGCGCTCCTCAATGCGCTTCTTGTTTCCGGTCGCGGATAGCAGAAAGACGCTGCTCGACCGGTCGCGCTTCGGCTTTGCGACCCGTCCACACTTCACAGAATGCCCGGCCACTGGCTTTTTGACCAGGCTACCAGCCACAGGACAACTGACAGGCGCCTTCCCGATCATTCCACTCGCAAATGACCGACTGAGCACCGGTTCGTTGAGCCCGCCGCCGGCCACAGGACGACTGTCAGCCGGCTTTCCGTATGGCAACTTGAAGGCCCTGACTGCCTCCTCAATGGCTTTGGCCGTGAAAGTGCTCGTACCTTTCGATGAAAGCTTGCATCGCTCGTGGACCATTTTCAACGCCTCCTTACCACGTGCGCAGGCAGCTTGCATCTCTGCAAGCTCCAGTGAACTCTTTTTGGCTTGCTCCTTGCTACTCAAATCTTTGACCACTGGCTTCTCCTTACCACCGTCGTATTTGATAAATTTTTTGCGCGAGTATGGCGCTCTCTCGCTCTTCATATTCGTCGAGTTTCGGAAATCCGGATCTCGCCGACTCACGGCACCACTTGAACAGACTTTCCAACTGCTTTGCGACAGCGAGACGCTCTTTAATCGCCTTGTCAGTCGTGAGGATTGTGGCGGGTGCCAATACGCTTTGGAAGCGGGTGGCATCCACGAAGATTTGCGCGACATCGTTTAGCGCGCAAAGCTTGCGAATTTCCTCCATGATTTCCGCGACCCTCCCGTTCTCCACCTCAATCTTCTCCATCAGTGTGGGTCGCGTTGCGATGTCGAAAGCCACACGAAGTCCACCGGGATTCGCCATGATCGTCTCGTGTAGGCGAGTCTGCAATGCAATTCAAGAGACTGGCGCAACACACCGCCGTTCGTCTTGACGGGGAGAGGTATGAGGGCGCAACTTCGTCGATGAGGGGAGATGTGCTTTGCGCGGACGTGGGTCGTTGATTTGCTTGTGGTGTGTTGGTCGATGTCGTCGTGCGCAGGTCGAGTCTGCTTTGGTAGCTTGGAGAACTGGCGTGACACTTCGTCGCAAGTAAATGAGAACTTCCTGGTTACAGGTAGCCTGGTCGATCTCGCCTTGCGCAGAAAGAGTCTGATATGAGCGGTTTGATGAACCGGCGTGGTCTTTCTTCAAGGGTGTTGAGTAAATGCGGATGGGCACGCAGCTCTGGTGACGTTGTCTTGCGCAGGTCGAGTCAAAGGCTGAGCGAGGGCCGTCGTTGCAGGACTTGAAAAGAGCACCGAGAGTGCACGCACTTTGTCGATGTTTTCGAGACGGAGGTCACGCAGGGAGGGATCTCTTGTGGTGGATGAACCAATTTCCTTGATTGCAATCCGCACTGGAGGGACGCGGGCAATTCACGTGAATACCGCTTGGTTGCTTGGCGACAACTCCCGAGCACCGTCACTTGCGCTCCCACCATGGACCCCTTCGAAGCAGTGATTTGACCAGAACGCGGGACGTTCCTTCCGTGGCGGATCCTGTACATGGAGCAAGATCTCAGGACCGGGACTCCGAGGCCTAATAACAGCCGCTTCGGTCTTCCAGGTTCTCCTGACGGTCGAGCATGACTTTGCTCCTTCGTCCGTAGTCCCGAGGTGGTTACATGGACAGGGCGGAGGTCCCAGTGATCAGGCGCAGCAGGCTTGTTGTGCCGGAGAAGTTAAGATCAAGCCAGGATTACAGCCAACCGACAACTGATGATTTCTGGAGAAGCATGGCGTTGCCCATCAAGACCCACCATAAACATCACGAACGAGTTTGCTGCTTGCGCTCACTTTTCCAGCGACTTTGGGTGGAGAGGCGACGAGGTCCAGAGCTGCATACATCGATTCATCTGGTCTTTGAGTGTACACACAAGGCGATGCCTCCCAGTACGCAGCCCATACCGATCCATGTGTCTGAAGGAGTCAGCAAATATCCGATGAGCGGAGTGGACTCTGAACAGACCTCGTGAAATTACTTTCCCTTCAGCCCACCACTCTCCCAGCACTGTGAACAGGAAAGCCAGCGAGTTTGTGATTGGCACTGTCAAGCTCAATTCTGAGCAGAAGAAGACAAATCAGCAAGGTTGGCATGAGAGTTGCATGGCCTGAAATTTCCTTACCAGCCTGTCCTATCAACAAGAAGAACCACACACTCCCGGTGACGTTCAGGAGAAGAGGGATCGCATAGCTGGGGTTCTTCAGCAGATCAAAGACCGCATAGATGATCCCCCAAAACTTTTTCTTGATCCATGGCGTGCTCGGGTCCGTCAAATATGGTCGTGTGAGTTGAGGCTCCTTGTCTCGCTGTACCGCAGCGCGCCTCATGAACGGCGTGGTCAGTCCCCAGCATGCACCGACCATGAGGAAGCCCAAGAACCAACGCCATGCTGAAGGCTGCGAGACCGGCTGCGATGCGGGACTGTCAGGATCCATTGTTGATTGATGAGCAATAGCCTTGGTCGATAGTCTAAGGAGGTGAGGTGGAAGAGTCGACGCGGAAGGCTTGGCAGATCTCAGATCGGATCCTAGGGAGCTCCAGAGTGGCCATT